>JXCR01082863.1:0-10306 GCA_002079205.1 Phalaenopsis hybrid cultivar
CTCTCTTATGTATAAAGTATTATTGAACACCAGGTGTTTCACAATTAAAGAAAGTAGATTATTGGGTCATCTTGTGCTTTAAGTCTATATACTTGCTTGAACGTCTTGATCGAAGCGCTATATTTGCCTTCCAGGATATACCGATATAAAAAAAAAAGATAGATTACTTAGACAATTGAGCATATCTTGCTTTGCTTTCTAATATATTTTCTTCTTAATTTTAGTTATTTCAGTTGACTCTCCTTTACTCAGTAGATTGTACGACTTGAGTTTTAACAAGAAGTTTTTGAATCTGCTTGAAGTTAGTCTAATGAATATGCAAAATTAACATATAGCATGGTACCATGGACATCCACTGTTTAATTTTATTTGACTAATACTGTATTTATGCCGATAATCTCTGTTAGATAAAATAAATTGGTGAAACATATTGTCAAGGATGCACATGGCTTGATGTAAAATCTAGTGAATCTTTTGTTTTAAAATGCTTTCTTATATATTTTATGCTTTAAAGAAGATTTGTATAGCACATTTCGTAGGAAGCATTATCACCTGAAAGGACAATATCTTTGAGAGGGATGTACTTACATACCACTAAAAACTACATATTTTACGAACATAATACCCCAAATTATAATGTAACAAAGCTATCACCCAAACTATAATATAAAAAAACTAACATCTAAACTTCTCCGCTCATCAAATATACCACTCTGTAACTCTCCCACTTGATTGGCCTTCTCCATGACCATCACATGCACTTCTCCCATTTCTTTCTTGCTTTCTGCCTTTTCCACCGAATTTGTAGAGCTCTAGAGTCTCGCCCCACTTCCTTCTTCACAACTCTGTTTTTTTCACCCAGAGAAAGAACATTGCAACTCCTTGGGCAATGTTGTCTTTATTTGGAAGCCTGCCGCTCTTCCTCTGGATGGCACACTTTGTGTCCCTTCTTTGCCTGATTCTTTCGGTCAGTGTGCAACTTGGTAGAGCGTCATGACTTTCTTTGACTACTGAACTCTGTATTTTTCATTTATCTGTTTCTTTTTTTTTTCCTTGCAATTCCACTGTAACTCTTTTCTTAGTTCGGGTCTCTCTCTTTTTTTTTTTTTCTTGGCTTTCCTTTAGATTTGTAAATGGACAGGAATTGGGTGGTATATATGTAAACCTTCCTTATAATTTAATTTGGTGATTTGGTTCCGAGGTTCTCCTCAGATTCTGTGACAACCCCTAATTTTTCTTCCTTTCAATTCCATAACAATGTTCCAAATTTGAGTCATTCCCCTTTGACACTCCTTTGGTCCAAATTGAGTGGTATGTATGTAAACCTTCCTTATAATTTAATTTGGTGATTTGGTTTCCAAAATAAAGTTCATGTCAGATGACAAACATGCATGAAGGAGGATGTGCTGAAATGCTGCCATAGAAGCAGCTCAAGATCCAAGTTGTCGTATTTGCTTTCAGCCAGGTGCTGATAACTTTTCTTGGATGCTAGAGATTGGAAAATTAACTCTTCTCCAAGGACTAGATGAGTTTTTAGCTAAGAATGAAACTTGTCAGAATTAGGGAGCTGGACCATATTAATGATTTTTGCCAATAATAATAATAAAAAAAAAACTTATTGAAAATGTGAAAATGCTCAGGAGGTATGCTGTGCCAAATTATGATATAAGAGGAATCTCGTGGATTTGTTCTTTTAATAAGGTAATTTTAGTGTCTATCTCAATTGTATCATTCTCTGAGAAAGATTATTACCGAACTATCATAAATTTTAATGTTTTTAATTGTTGCAAGTCTAGCTATTTCATTCGCCGGAGGAAGAGATTCGATGTTTGGAGAGAAAATAACCTATAATATTCTAGGGTAAATTGATTTCGAAAGGCTGAAACAGTTATTAATGCCTTGTATCCAGTTCGAAACTTTCCATCCTATGTGATCTCTAATTTATTCAGCATGGAAACAAGAAACTAGAAGCAACAATAATATGCTGCATGAAAACAATTCATCAAAATTTCCAATTTCTGAAATGCATGACTGTTGAGTAGCTCTAAACAATTATTCTCCTCCAGCCGTTGAATTTCAATGTTTCTTTTTAATATCCTTTGCAATCATTCATGCAACAATGTCTATACAAGTTGTTAGTAAAATCTTACTTTCAAAACTTCCATAAGGTAGTGGGGTGCGCCCGCCCTATTCCTCTTAAATGTTATCCAGAACAAGTAAGAACTTTTTGGGCAGCACGCTAAACTTTAGACTTCCATTAAGTGCTTCAAATGATCTCATATCAGGCGTCTCCATTTTAAGATATTCCAACATGTCTACAATTACTTTTTTCACACTTAAGCTGTTGGGAATGCATTTTTTTTAATTTTATAAATTTTTTTAGCACTCTTGGATTTGTAGCTTCCACAAATACATGTCAAATAATTTTAGGAATTCTAAAAGCTAACTTTTTATCCCCCACCAAATTGAAGCAGTCTTGTGCAAAAATAGATTGTGCTAATTCATGTGATAAATCATGCATTGTATACCCGAAAATTTAATTCGCCTCAAAGAATTTCTTTACCAAAATACCAAAGTAACTTGACTCCAATATCTTCCATTGTCTCACCTGGGAGAGAATGTGACTGAATAAATCCTAAACATTTGGACTAAATCATCATTATTAAAGTTATGATCTTGAGGGAATATGCTATAAAACGCAAAACATATTTATAGAAGTTTCAGGAGCTCAATCTTAGGATGGGCATGATATTATTTTGACCCAGCTCTTCACTTCCTATTTCAATATTTAGAACTCTAATCCATTGTCTCTCATTCAAGCTAGAATTCAGTACGCTACCGATGGCATTTGCTGCCAATGAAGATCTTGAAAGCTTTTATAACTATCAAACAACCAATGCATGTTAATTGTTTACGATCATCAATGTTGTCTACATTAGCAAATGCTGATTGAGCTTCAGATAATATGCATAGAAAACCTGCTGATTAAAGCAGATTTCAGATTGATGACTGCTTAAAGATATATTCTCATGACCATCACAAAATGAAAATATTTAGAACTTCCATGAGAACAGAAGCAATTTCAAGTGCATTTTGGACTTCTTCCTGCGTAAATAAAGATAATAGGGGCATTTAGATATGTAAATACATAAGAATTGTGTGGTATGTATGTAAATTTACCTAACTAATATCATGAGAGGGTGAGGAAGGACATCAAAGGAATGATGAGGAGGAAAATTTCATAGGGCTTGGATATGTAGTTAAATGTTTCTTGTGCAATCATCTGCTTCACATAATTGTCTTTTTAGTTGAGCATGTATTGCGAGTATGAGGACAAATTTATTTTGTTAACGTAGCTTCTCTTTCCATTTTCCTTTATTCATTATGCCCTTGCAATGACATGTCCACTTTTTCCATGTGGTGCTTAATTCCATGTTTTTCATATTTTTACAATTTCCTTAATTTCAAAGCCATTAATAATTGTTAGAAGTTATTAGTATTTATTTATTTTCTAGTTTATGTATTTCCTTGTTGATGACTTTTCTTTTATATCTAGGTAGTTATTAGGAATTAATTTAATACTAGAGTTGTATGTTATGCCTTCCCTATTTTATAACTCCTGTATTCTGTATTTATCCCCATTCTGATATCAATAAAATTATTTCACTGAATTCCTGGATGGTATTAGAGTCACGACATCTTACCCCAGCTGTTGGGACCTTACCCTAGCCGTCAAAACTTTCCCTGTTGACTCCTTTCTAAGGTCACCGAAACTATTTCTAGCAGCAGAATCACTCCCATGCAGGCCTTCCTGTAGCTGGTTTTTCACTCCCGCCGGCTGGACCTACCTCCTACCGGCTGGACTCCTTTCTAAGGCCACCGAAACTATTTCCAGCAGTAGAATCACTCCCATGCAGGCCTTCCTGTAGCTGGTTTTTCACTCCCGCCGGCTGGAATCTCACAGGTCTTCTTGCCGTTGGACCTCCCTCATGTCGATCGAAGCTCCTTCTAGAACCGCCGGATCTCCCTTCTGCTAGCTAGAATCAAACCCTACGGGCCCTTTGTGCTGACAAATAAGTAAGGGATGACATCCTTCTATCTTTGCATCCAAATCTCATCTTTGGCATAGTCAGAGACATGAAAGATTCCTGCACCACCGAGTTTCCATTTGACGCCGTCCTCGAGTCCGCTGGAGGATTAACACTTACCTTAACCTATTTGCAGACCGGAGGACATGAAAACCAGGGGAATTTTCTGATTACCGCCTGCAAATTCAATGTCTCTAATTTCCTCTAATGGTCTCAAGCTGTTTCGCTGTTCGTCAAAGGTCGAGGTAAATTCAGCCATATCACATGTATGATTTGTGAACCTTTGAAGACCATGTAGCGTGGGAAGTGAAAAACTCCATGGTCATGTTATGACTGATTAATTCCATAGAAATCTCGATCGGTTATTTGTATCTACGTCTTTTATCTACAAGTGCCCTCTGGATTGCGTTCGCGACACCTACTCAGACGTAGGTAATTCTGTCCGAGAGTTATCAATTTTTCTTAATTCAAGTTGCACAAATCATATGACCGAGAGTTCTCATTTTTTCTTGACGTATTCTCTTTTCTCCGGGCATGATACAATTAAAATTGCCGACGACTCTTTTAATTTTATTGTTGGTAAAGGGTTTGTTGTACTTGCAGCCGAGTTGACTTTGGAATTTGTGTTACACATTTTCTTACTTAAGTGCAATCTCTTGTCAGCAGTAAGTTGACATATGATCTTGATTGTGTTGCTCATTTTTTTTCCATGATGTTGGAGTCCTTTAGGATCGTTGTTCGGGGAGGATGATTGGAACTGCTAAGCTAGTAGTCGGGCTCTATTTTTTTTTTAAATGGCATTGATGACACCAACACTCAGTCTCGTAGTTGTAGTTTCTAGTTGTACTGCATGTCCTACGATGTTTTTACATTGTCGTTTAGTTCATCTCAGTTTTCATTATTTAAAACATTTGTACTATTTCATGTTTACTCATAAAAATCCATCTTTTTTTTAACTGTGAAATTTGTCAGTTTGCTAAATATCAAGATGTGCTATATCCATCTTATTCGTACACTCCTACTCCTTTTTTACTTATTTATAGTGATTTATGGGTACCCTCTCGAACTACGAGCTATACCAATAAAAGATAGTTTTTTACTTTAATTGATGACCACACTCAGATGTCTTGGGTTTATATTTTGAAAAATAAATGAAGCTTCACCCATTTTTAAAAATTTTTCACTCCATTTTAACTTAATTCAAACAAATATTCAAGTCCTTCGGACGGACAATGACCTTGAATATTTTAATCCTATATTGAAAGAATTTTTAGTGAGTAAGGGCATCCTCAATTATAGTTATTGTATAGATACCCCTCAACAAAACAGGGTAGCCGAGCGAAAAAATAGTCATCTTCTTGAAGTTGCTTGTTTAATTATGTTTCAAATCAATGCCCTTAAATGATTTTGGAATTATGTCATCCTCTCTGCCACCTCTCTCATCAATATAGTTCCCACAAAAGCCCATAAATTTTGGATCTCATTATCCATCTTAGTGTCATATTTTTCTACCAACAAGTTCTTCACCACTTTAGACCTCAAAATATTTGGGTGCACAACCTTTGTTTAGAATATAGACCCAACTCATAGTAAACTTGATCTGTCTTCCATGTTTATTTTGCCACCCAAAAAGGCTATTAGTGTTTGAATCCAATCACTAATAAAATTTATGTTAGTGTCAACGTCTTCTTGTTTGAAAGTGTCCTCTTCTCTCTTAATGCTACCTCAAGTGAGGGGGAGCTTGATTTCTCGGACACTGTTCCTTTTCTAACTTGGTTATACATTCCTCCTACAACCACGACGTCTGATGCACTTTCAACACTGTTGGATTTGCCACCAGCTAGGCCAATATCATCACCACCCTCTATCTGGGTATATACCCGGCATCCAAAATCCGTTGTTGAAACTCGTCCCAATGCCCCTTTCGTCAAGTCTGTTGCTCTGCTTCAGGTCTTGGAATTCGCTCCGCCCGACATCCCTAAAAATATGCATTCTCTGCCTATTGGGTCATGTTGACCTTAATTTCGAGGTCTTCCTTTCCCTTTCTTTAGATACTCTAGGATCTACTATATTCATGCTTCTATGGCTGAAATTTAAATCAATATTCAATTATAGATGCTCTTTTAATCCTTTGAATCATTGGTAGTTTTATCCCTACTCTTAAGAAATTTGTGGGCCAACGATAGATATTACACAACAAACAATACACAACAAATGCTACACATCACTACACATCATTTACTATATGCCAGATAGTGCACATCATCGCATATCATATACTATACACAAGATACTACACATCACCACATATCACATACTGTATACCAAATACTACGCATCACCACATATCACATTCTGTGCGCCAGATGCTACAAATCACATATTATACACTAGATATTACGCGTCAGATATCACATATCAGATGTTACATATAAGCACACTGCGCGTTTCTTTTTAAAATCCAGATGCTAAGCATTAGTTTGTTCATCAACTAAGTGGTAGGGATTAGAACTGTCCAATTCTAGGATGATTTGCTGGTGACTTTTAATTGATATTAATATATAGATTTTGATTTCTTGGTTGCCTACGAGATTAAAGAACATAAAGTCTACAGCTGAGCCTATCCCAAATTAGATTCTTATACCCCATTTTTATTTTCCATATGCATATCAGTTAATCCTTTATGAAAATATACATGCTCAAGTTTCTACATTTAATTTGCAAACATCTGCCCTCTTTCTTTATACATACACATTTGTAATAAAAAAAAATGCAATTTGTTTTGAAGCATCAACAAAATCAACCACGTACGCTTTAGTATTTTTCTTTCTTTACTGTATTCTATTGCATAGTCTTCTCTTCCTTTACCGTACCCCATCGCGTAGTCCATTTCTTGCCTCACTGCACTTTACTACACAGCTATTTCTTTCTTTACTGCACTATCCTGTACACATTTACATGTACTCATATTTTAGTTACTATCCTTTTGGTACGTATATACAACACCCTAGGATAGTCTGCTCGAGGCAAGATTTTTTCTCCCTCCCCTCCTTTCACATAACCAAAATAGACTTTTTTCATTTAAACTCTTTTCAAAATATCATAATAAAATATTTTCAAAAGTACAAATAATGTTTTAAAACTTCAATAAACTAATAACAAAATATATCCCCCCTTCTCCCCCTTCTTTCCTCGGGACGAGACGACGACACGGTTGAGTGACTATTCATCTACAGTCAACCGTCAAGACGACAACAAAAGTGGAAGGAAGAGCTCTAGCTGAAATCCGATAGACTTAAATAAGACACACACAGGACGTCGAGATTGTTCGTCTAGTACGACGCAAATCCTCACATTATCTGTTAGGACTTCGTGTGATTGTATATCATATGATATAAGTTCTAAACTTTTTAGGATTCCGATGTTGTCGATCGGTACGACACAAACACTTCTATTTTCTCGGGTCATTTTCATACGATATGCAAACATAAGTCCCGAACATCTAAATCATTCACTGAACCGAAACGTTAAATAATTTCTTCTTCAAAGAAGTAAAGCCAAATCATAGGTTAGTTTGAGATGTCACTAGAGTTTCTTCAGTATCTTCAACGTCTCATACTTTTCGCTCCTTTAGATTTTGAAAATAATTGTTCCACATTGAACCCTTCTCATTTGAATTTCCTATAAATAATCGTGAAAACCTAAACGTTGAATTCTTGAAGACGAAACCTTGATCTTAATCGGAGGTCCTCTTAGGTGACTTCGGTTGTCTAAGATGTAATTAACTATAGGGGATTGACTCTATAGAGAATTAAGAACTCAAATTAATCTAAACCTTATATAATCTATGTATTAGATAGAGGAATTTGTCAACTATAAATTTTACAGACAAAAATAGAGCCATAAACTTTCAAGTTTAAACAGTTAAACCTACCAATAAGTGATACGCTCATCCTTCAAAATGACATATCATTTATGGTATCGTACTGAACTATTTAAACTATTAAATATATGAGGTATATCCGGTCTCATTATTTTTTTTTCAAAAATAAAGAATACCATTTTCAAAATCAAAACTACATTATATATTAAATTTAAAATTTAAATTTTATTTTCAAAGAAAAAAATAGCCGACAGGTTATTCCTAATCCGAGTGAAGCTCTTAATTTCTTTATTGAGGTATGCAAACAGATACCATTAAAAACTCTGTATCTCATGGAGAAATGTCTCGTTCCACAACTATTCTCCAAACTTCAAATCATTTGCTACTTCTGTGATGGATTGTGGTCTCTCATCCACTATAGAAGTGGTTTTTGCTGACTTGTCGTGGACGGCTACTGTCATGGACGAGATGAATGTTCTTGACGAAACAATACATCATATGTGGTTGATCTTCCCTGGGGAAAGAAAGCAGCGGGGTGTCGCTGGATCTTCAGCACCAAGTTTAACTTTGATGGTTACTTTAAATGCAATAAGACACAATTGATTGCCAATTGATACTCTCAAAATTATGGCATTGACTATGAAGAGACATGTGCTCTGGTTGCCAAACTCAGTACCATTAATACCATTCGGGTTCTATTATCACTAGCTGTGAATCTAGATAGAACCTTACTGCAGCTGGACGTTAAGATTGCTTTTCTTGATGACGATTTTTATGCTCCCCCAGGATATGACTCAGTTTCTTTCTGTTGACAAGTGTGCGATTACTAAAGTCCCTTTATGGACTGAAACAATTCTCATGGGTTTGATTCGACAAGTTCACATAGGTAGTGGTTGGTCATGGGACCTCACAGGCCCAATCTGACTATAAACTATTTTTTCGGCATTCATTCAGTGGTCATATTGCCATCCTCATTATCTTTGTGACGACACTGTGTTCACAGATAATGATCTGTCAGCCTTGGAGTCACTCAAAGGCATCATCGCTGTATTTTTTGAATGAAAAGATTTGTGTTCTCTTCGGTACTTCTTAGGCATGTGTGATGGACCTATTGACTGAAACCAACCTTTTGCAGATCGGCTGTTGTACCAATGGACCCAAATGAGAAATAATTGGATGTTCGCGATGTCATTTCAGTAAACAAAAACTACTACCAACGTCTCATGATAAGCTCATCTACCTCTCCTATACCTGCCCAGACTTTTTTCACTGCGTGGGTATCGTTAGTCATTTTATGCATGACCCTATGAGAATTATCTCATTGCAGTTCATTGAATCCTCCACTACTTAAATGGACCGCCAAACTCAGGTTTGTTGTTCAGTCATCACAATTCCTACTCTTGTGGTTTATACAGAAGCTGATTGGGTCGGGTCCATCCATGATAGTTTATCTACCTCAGGTTGTTGCTCTTTTGTATGGGGGAGACTTGTCACTTGAAAAAGTAAAAAAATAGTTTGTGATTACTCGTAGTAGTGTTGAAGCCAAATTTGACTCGATGGCTTATGGGGTGTGTGATGCCTTTTGGTTGCGCATTATGCTCGCTGAGTTACTTGTGCTGACCACTGCTCCTCTACAGCTTTTTTGTGACAATACAAACGCTATTAGCATTTCTCATAAATCGGTCCAACATGATCGTACTGTGTGAATATTGACTGTCTCTTTATCACGGAAAAACTTTATTCTGGGGAGATCTGTCTTTTGTTTGTTCCATCTACTAACCAACTTCTTACAAAGAAACTTCTTTGCTCGTTGTTTGACGACTTCAAATCAAAGTTGAACATGATTGACATATATACTTCAACTTAAGGGTGAGTGTTAGAAATTATTAATATTTTTTTCTTTTCTATCCTGATAATTCTTTGTTTATGTATTTTCTTGTTTATGACTTTCCTTTTACTCTAGATAGTTATTAGGAATTAATTTAATCCTAGAGATTTATATGTCACGTCTTTCCTATTTTTTAACTCTTATATCCTGTATTTATATACCTTTTAACATCAATAAAATCATTCCACTGAATTCCTACTATAATGTCGGTTTTGTTATCCGTGCAATTCAAGTTTAGGAGAGAAAAGCTAAGATCTTGTGGAGGATTTGATTGTGACAACTTAGGAAAATCTTGATTAGTTTATTTGCTTTCTATTCTATATTATTTTATTTTTATTTCATAATTATTTCATTTCCTAATATAGGTTAGATATGTTTGGTTAATTTATAAATTAGGAGAGATTGTTTTCGTTATATATATATATATATATATATATTCATTTTTTC
>JXCR01082863.1:10542-26068 GCA_002079205.1 Phalaenopsis hybrid cultivar
TATATATATATATATATATATATATATATATATATATATATATATATGTATCCTATATATGAATAAGAGAATTAAGAGAGAATTATTCCTCTCCAATTCTCTACATAGTATCAGAGAAAACAAACAAATCATTGCTCTTCTTCCAGCCGCCGGAGCCTCTCCAATAGCCATCGAGTAGAGTTATCAGAATTCCTCCAGCCAGCCTGTAGGTTTCCGCTATTGTAGCCGGACTCTCCTTGGCAGTAGCAGTGGCCTTCTCCAGACTGGAATTTCCTCAGCTTTCTCCTTCCAGGCAGCCATAGCAGCAATAGATATCTCCAGGCCAATGAACCAGATCCTCGATGCTAGACCTACAACCCTCTGCAGAATTTCTTATATGAGGAGATCCTCTATATTCTCTTCCTACCAGATGCAAGATTGATGAAGCCTGGGCAGTTCTGGACATCTTACTGCTCCTGTTCTCTGCGAGCGACCCTTTCTTCCTGCAGGAGTCACTCCTCTGCAAGATTGAAAAAGTTTGGGCACTTTGACACAATTATTTTCTTTTTCTAGTGGAAATATAGTTGATCTTAGCTTTTTCTCTCTAGCGCAAATCACATTCTTTCTCTGATGGAAATCATTTGTCCCTACCCAACAAGCGGAAGCAACCAGAACTTGGTTCTTTTTTGTAGCTT
Source organism: Phalaenopsis hybrid cultivar (assembly GCA_002079205.1). Lineage (NCBI taxonomy): Eukaryota > Viridiplantae > Streptophyta > Magnoliopsida > Asparagales > Orchidaceae > Phalaenopsis > Phalaenopsis hybrid cultivar. The sequence continues at coordinate 11,217 of JXCR01082863.1, forward strand.
GTACTTGTCCCTACATGTCGTACTCAACATCTTTGCACTTCTCTGCAAACCCTACGCCAGAGCTTCTTCTTGTAGTTGGTTCTCCGACTTCCGAAATTCTCTATGTTCTTCTTGGCTTGCTTCATGAAATTCTCTTCTCCCGTTGTTTCCTTGCAGGGCTGTAACAGTGGATCTTGTTACTCCTTGTCGACGTCTCCAGCCTTCCTGAAAAGCAGATTTTCTTCATCTTCTCTTGCAGCAGTGGTTAACTTCCAACCTGCAAACAACAACACTAAATATGCATAGGGTTTATGACCAAGTTGGAGATGAAGATGACTAGTTTTACTCCAGAGGTCAATTCTGAACCATTCACCTAGGAACAACCTGAAATACTGAAATAACTCCTTGTAGGTAATTCAGTATAACCCACCAAGATCGTGACTCACCAAGGTTATATATCCTTCTCCGATAATGGGCAGATTTAGAAGTTGGATCATTGATGATCATATAACTGAAGACATCAATACTCTAGTTAACTATCAAAAGACTTTTACATCTAGATCACCCAGACTTGTAGATGGATCAAACTAAAAAATTGCTGGAAATGGATGAAAGTCTCTCAAGATATTACTTTTTCCTCTGTTTTATATGTTCCATCATTGAATTGCAATTTAATTTCAATCAGTAAGTTTACTCATCATATGAAATGTATAACTAAATTTCTTGCACGCTTTTGTGAATTTTAGGTGGTGAAGTCAGGGAGGTTGATGACAGTGTTGAAAATCATCAAAGCTTATACCTATTTAAGGGAAATCTCTCTCTAAACACAAATGATCTAACCTCTATTTTTACCTCAAATTTTGGAGTTTGTTGAGTTTATATCTATCGAAAACAGGTTATGTTATGACATTGTTGTCTGAGTCATCCTAATTTTAATTATGTCGCAAAGTTGTATCATCATTTGCTTATCATCAAAATTTTAGTTATTATCAATGTGAGATTTGTCAACTTGTCAAACACATTGAAAACGATTATCCATGACCTAGTATAAACCCCTACACTCTTTTTTCATCATCCACAAGGATATTTGGGGAACTTCATATGTGAAAAATTCTAAGTAGTCTAAGATTGTTTGTTATTTATTGATGATCACACTAGAACTACTTGGGTTTTTCTAATGGGGAAATCTGAAATTACTCAAATTATTCAAATCATTCATAACATGATTCAAACTCAATTCCAATACAAAATGTATATCCTCAAAATCATCAATGCAAAGGAATACTTCAATTCCATCATTGGTTCCTATCTTTTAAAAAATGAAATCTTCTACATGAGTTTATATCTTGATACCCCACAGCAAAACGTGATAGCTGAGGGAAAGAGTAGACATTTCCTCAAGGTATTTTGTTTTCCTATGGTGTCTATCGAGTTCCAAAATATTTTTAGGGGGTAACATTTCTTATTGTAACATATCTTATCAATCGAATGTCTAACCGGGTACTTCAAAACATCTCTTCATGTTTTGATGGGTACTTATCCTCACATCAGAACTTTCTCTTCTATTATATCACTTAAAATCTTTGGGTGTGTATCCTTTGTTCACTCTATTCCCAATATCACACAAAACTTGATCTAAGATCGATCAGTTGTATTTTTCTTGGGCATGCCACCAACAAAAAGGGTTTAAGTGCTACTTTAATCTTACAGGAAAACACTACAACTTTATGTATATCATGATTTATGAAAAGTAACCTACTATACCATATTTAATGTTTTGGGGGAGAGTGCAAATAAACATCTATTTTGGTATGCACTTGATGACACCTATACAATCTCACCATCTACTCCACCCTGCCCTCTTATTCTTATTGAGGATGTCCAATCAACACAATCAACTCAACCTAAGGCCAGAACAAAGAATTTTTTGTGTTGCAAGGACAAAACTACTCAATCTAAAACCCGAGTATGCATTCACTTGAAATTTTAGATAAGGAGAAGTCTATTACTCATGAGTTATATTTGTCCTCTTCTGATGCTGGTGGCAAGAAAAGCTGTATTAGGTATCCAAATCAGGAGTGTGCAGCTTATGAGAAGCTATCCTCATCCTGCAAAGCTCTTGTTTCTAATTTTGATAGTATGCGGATTCCTAAATATTCATGAAGCTCTTGAAAATCTAGAATGGAGGAAAGAAGCTATTCAAGAAGCTTAATGGTATATGGATTCTTACTAAACTCCCTTAGGATAAGATGTCGGTTGGGTGTAAATGGGTGTTAACATCAAATACAAAGATGACGGGGATACTAAGAGATTCAAAGTTAAACTTGTTGCAAAATGGTTCACTCAAAACCAATGAGATCGACTATCACGAAAGCTTCACACCGGTTACCAAACATAACACTTTCAACATTCTCTTTTCAGTAGGAATTAAAAATGAATGATGAATGCATCAACTTGAGATAAAAATGTCTTCTTGAATGGGGATTTTGAAAAAGAATTATGTATGGAGATATTACCAGGACTTTAAGAATGATTACAACAAATATCTTGTATGCAAACTCAACAAGTTTCTCTCTGAGCTTAAGCAATCACCAACAGTGTGATTTGAAAAATTTGTCAAAACTATGAGATTTAATGGATACTCTCAAAGTCAAACTGATTATGCTCTATTTCTAATACACACTCAGGAATGTAAGATTGTTGCATTGACAATATATGTAGATGATATGATTCTTACGGGTAAGGATGAAAAAAGATTCTTAAGATTAAAGAAGTGTTTGTAACTGAGTTTGAAATCAAAAACTTAGGAATCATGAGTTATTTTGTATGTATGGAGATAACAATGTCCAAGAAAGACATTGTTATATTACAGAGGAAATACATCCTAGATCTACTAAAAGAAGCATGGATGATTGGATGTAAGCCTGCTGATACTTCAATGTATACTAACGAAAAGTCAAAGAGGGGAGAAGAAAGTGTCTCTATGGATAAGGGAAGATATCAAAGATTGGTAGGAAAACTCATCTACCTATCATATACGAGATTAGATATTGCATACTCTGTCAGTATTGTGAGTCAATACATGAATTAACCAAACAAAAAATATTTGGAGGTGGTGTACAAAATTTTGAGGTTTCTCAAAAAAATTTCTGGTTATGGATTAATCTTTGAGAAAATCAGAAACAGAGATGTGAATGCCTGTACTGATGCTTGTTGGGTTGAGGAATTCATTGATTGAAGGTCCACCAGTGATTATCGGTTACCGCTCCTATGTATAGGAAAATTTGGTAACATGGAAGTAAGAAGCAACTGTTGTTTTTTGTGACAGTTAAGCATCTATCAGTATTGCCAAGAATCCCTTGCATCATGCAGGACCAAGTATATTGAAGTTGATAGACACTTCTCTCTGAAAAGTTTAATAAAGGAATTATACAGCTAAGCTACATCTCGACACTCCAATAAGCTGCTGATGTCTTCACTAAGGCTCTTTCTTTGAGCAGCTTCTCAGAGTTCAATATCAAGTTTGGTCTCTACAACATCTATGGCCCAACTTGAGGGGAGTGGAAATCTTAGAAGATCTTATGGAGGTTTTGATTGGGACAGCTTAAGAAACCCTTGATTAATTTATAACTTTCCTATTCTATGTTATTTTTTTTTTTCAAAATTGTTTCTTTCCTAATTTTGGTTGGATATATTTGGTAAGCTTGTAAGTTAGGAGAGATTGTTTTCTTTATATATATGTACTCTGCACATGAATAAGAGAATTAAGAGAATTATTTCAAATAAGATCGCTGCAATGAGAACTCCATGTATCATCTATATATTTGCTTTTTATTCTCCTTCAATATGCAGTTATTATTTTGTCATATACTCTCTTAATCTGGTTTTAGTCTCTCTTGGTTATCCAACCTTTTAAACTTCAGTTGTTCCAGGAATTTAGGTTTCTCTTTAAGCAACTTGTTCACTCTAATCTATTATTCACATTGTGCCAACCTATGTGTGAACAGCCAACTAGTCTTATCAGGCGGTTTCAAACAATTTAACCATTATTTAGCAGACCATATGCAATGATGTAAAAATTCATAGAACGGTGTATACAGCTCTAAGGTTCTCTGATGGTTTTTATTTCCTTCATTTATGCAGATCGATTTATTACAATGGTGCTTACTCTGACGTTCTATAATATGAATAGTTGGCACTACACCATGGATAAGAGGTAAAAAAACAAATGTGATAATGTATGTTTTCAGATGCAAAAAGGATTGTTTATAGCACATTTATGATCCATAACAATAAAAGAATGAGTTCAATCGAATTTGATGATAAATTATGCTAGTATAATGATTAATTAAAGGCAATGAAAAATAAAGAGCATGAGAAATTACGACCTCCAGCATTTCATTAATCCAACACTAAATTTGTTAAAAAAAATTAAGTAAGTGAAAATAAGGTTTAGTTTGCTTTTAGTAAATTATAGCAACATGATTTGAATGCTTTACTGCAAGTGCCAAAACCTTCTATTTAATATTTCAACCATATAGAACGTTTGAAGGAAGAAACGAATTGTCATAGAAAAAAAAAGGGATATAAATCATAATAATTACAGACGAATAAAAAATAAATCATTCTCAAGAACTAAATGCTAACTTCGAAGTTCTGAATATGAGAAAACTATTCAGTCTTGTAAGTGCTTGTCAAGGCCTCACTTTTCTTTTTTCTTTTTATTTTTTATTTTTGTAGGAAATATGCAGTACATCTATACCACACACCTCTTATGTATTTCAATATCTAAACACCTAAACTTCAACTTTTACATATATGCCATCTCACATATGCATGAAAAGGTGAATTTCACTTTTTTAAAGGTAGCATGGCGATATTTTTGATGTGATATGAAAGATTTGGGTGGTGTAAATGTAAAAATTAAAGTTTAGGTGTTACATGTGTAAATAAGAATTGGTTTTTGTGCATGTAAATGCCCCTTTATTGAAATACGACACTGATGTGAAGAAAGTGATCAAGTAAATACAAGTTAATCTGAGCTGAATTACATTACAAGCCAAACTCTTTTCTGATTCACTCATTGAAGCTTCTCAGTTTCATTATTCATTCCACCAATTATGCAAAATTTAAAAAATGTCCCCAAGGGCCAAACTCTGTACTCTGTTTACAATTTTCTTCAGATTTATAATATAAAATTGTGTAATTCTCACTCCCAACATTTAACTTTTCTAGAGTAACAACCATCCGTTCCTTCATATCTGTAAACCTGTTTAGTCTTACCTACACCACTAGTAGCCAGCTTTCCCTTACATGCATAACTCCAAAATTCTGAGAAGTTAAGAATACAGAACTAAAGATGCGTATTTTGCATAGCTTCCATGATTATAAGCTATACTCTGTCTCAGCTCTTCAATACTTCCATTTCCTGCAAACTTCATCTTATCAGTGAAATTAAAATTCTGGAAGAAATTTGTGGTTATCTTTCCATAAGATGATTTCACCCATCCAGTTGAAGAGATCTTTCTGCTTGCACCATGTAAAAATAGCCGTCAAAGTTCTTAAACTATGAAACCAAAGAATGAGAAAGTAAGGCATTTTATAGTTAATCAAACCCCTTTTCTTCTTTTTTAAGAACTCTTGCCGTCCATCCAAAGATACAAATTGTGTCAATTAACCAATCATTTAGAGTATCAGTGGCACCAAATCCGAGCAATCCCATCTAAAATTTTTCCCAAAAATGGCATGATTTCACTATCGTAAGAAGGGTGATCGGAAGAACCGATGCCTGAAATTGGTCTCCAAAGAAGTGGATTTATTCCTCCTATGGAAATTACAAGTTACATTAAATGGCGGCATACCACCAGCCACCTTTTTTCCCAAGTATCATATTGTTGCTATTTTTTTATCATAACTCAAGCCCATTCCATGAAAGCTTGTGGGACTTGGAGAAAGACAGGTTGTTGCTTCAGAGCAGTGGTAGCTACTAGCGGAGTGCAGGCTGGAGCAGGGCTTGCTGATTGAAGATTGAAGGCCGGAGCAGGACTGCCCGGGGTTCGCTGCTTGCAGATGGCAGCGCGGGGCTGGCTGCTTGTGGAGTGAAGGATGGAGTGTGGTTTGCTGCTTGCAGAGAGAAGGATGGAGTGGGGATGTGAAGGAGGACTGGGGCGAGAGCTATACAGATTCAGTGGAAAAATGCAAGAAGCAGGGAAGAAATGAGAAGTGCTTGTGACGGTCCTGGAGATGGCGTATCAAGCGGGAGAGTTTCGGACTTGTATATTTGATGAGCGGAGTTTAGGTTGGTAGCATTGTTATATTAAAATATGGGGAGTAAAGGGGCATTTACATGCATACAACATCAAACTTCAAAATTTACTTTTCAAACACCCTCAACGTCAAATTTACATGCCTTATATCCAAAACTCTTTAATACACCAAAACTACCGCCATCCATTTCCAAGAGCAATCCGTCCTTTCCCTCTCTCCCGCGACAGACTCCGTCTCCCCCCTCGGTTCTCCCGTGTCGTCTGCCCGAACTCCTCCAGTTAAGCAATTTTTTCGGTCCCAGACATCTCCCATTATTGGCAAGGCGCGAATTTCCCCCTTACGCGCGAATGAACTCTCCTTGTATTCCTGCCTATCCAGCACATGAAACCCCCTTTCAGTGAGCTCGGGTCTTTTTGGGTCGCTGACGTTGTCTCCCCACTGCACAAAACACGCTTCACCCTAGTCGTCTGTGGAGCACATGTTTGGGATGAAGCTTGTTAATCTTATTTCCCTGATTTTATGTTAATATTGTCTTTGTTTTGAATAGGATTTCCTGATTTTCCCGATTTATTCGTGTTTTCAGTTCTGCTTTCTTGTTTTCAGCTTTTGTGGAAAACAATTTTTCTGTTATTGTTACTGCTCTCTGTTATTTTCAGGCTCTGGTTGGCACAATATTAGAGGCATTTCTCAAGTCAGTATTTCTTTATCAGCAGTTGAGAGTAAGCATAGCAGTGGTTTGTAGAATGAGCGAGAAAAAGGGGAAGCGAAGCAATGATTGCAAGCAACCCCAAATTATCATTTAAATCTTTTGTGATATCGATGATCCATATTTAATCTTGTTTTCATATTGTTTATTTTTTCTTATTTCTGTTTTAGTCTCTTAACTTTCTTTGTTCTTTAAGTTAATGTCATGGGTGTCTGTATAAGAGTGTTGTATTTATGCATTGAGCCTTGTCTGATATAAGGATGAAGAAATGTGAAGAAAGCATTCTTTTTATTGAGACTGCCTGTACATGCAAGACAAGCCTTAAAAGCTATATAGAAGCTTGTATTGATTTCTAGTAGACATAGATTTATCTGTAAGTTTTCCAAAAAAATTCTTCTGCGGTTGATCTTACATCTCCGTTCTTGCGTATNGCATTGAGACTGCCTGTGCATGCAAGACAAGCCTTAAAAGCTATATATAAGCTTGTATTGATTTCTAGTTGACATAGATTTATCTGTAAGTTTTCCAAAAAAATTCTTCTGCGGTTGATCTTACATCTCCGTTCTTGCTTATTATTTAATTCCTGTCGTCGCCATATATATATATTATATCTGTGTGTAGCCATGTCTAGGTGTCTTTGCATTTCACTGGGAATTGACATACGGGAGAACTTCTTTATGTTTTACACTGGAATTGTTAGTAATATTATGACATGAAATTAGCTGAATTGTAAGTAATATCATGATTGATGTTGGAGCAATTTCTCATGCAAAAATTCTTAGTNTGGGAACTTCTTTAAGTTCGTCACTGGAATTGTTAGTAATATTATGGCATGAAATTAGCTGAATTGTAAGTAATATCATGATTGATGTTGGAGCAATTTCTCGTGCAAAAACTCTAGTATGTATTAGCCGCATGATTTTAATCTACTGCATTGGCTTATTACCTTTCATAGATGGCCTTATTTATTTATTTATTTTTGTTCATGTTTGATATAAAATTAGTCACTTGGCATTTTGAGATTAGTATGGATTTACGGTTTTGACACCTTATGCAACGTTTAACAGGAATGAGTGGAGACTAATAATTCTTAAAATTGCCTTTTTCTCTTGGTGTTAATTGGTCAGTTGAGGATTTTTATAGCAATTAAGGATATTGCTAAGGTGAAAGCCTGTGCCCCCTTGTTGAACAGCTGGAGCACGATCATGCCACCAAGTGACAGGAACGCACTTCGAGATGGGACAAAAACTTTGACAATTTGTTTCAGATATTTTTTTCAACATTTTGTCGTTTGTGTTGTGATTGAATTGTTATTGGTGAACCGAGAATCGTTATGTTGTTTGTGTATGTTGATACCTTGTGAATGATGCAATTCAGATTAATACAATTATGTTCTTTTTGTTTTCAAATTATCAGTTAAAAGCACATTTTTGACTGATGTAATTCAGATTAATACATTTATGTTCGCTTCTTTCTTTTAGCTGGTTCTAACAAGAATATAGTAGTGATGCAACAACTATCATTTTGGAATGGATTCTGGCAAGAATCATTTTGCATCCTGAAATCTATGTCAGAGTTCAGAAATAGAAGCTGCTGTAAGGATCTGAAAACTCGTTACTAATTCAATCTTCCCAAACCTCATCTACATTCAGGAAGGAGAGTTTGTCCAGGCAAAGCTAAAGGCTTCCTTATATGTTAGATTGACTACTTTTGGTTCAGGAAGGAAAGTTTGTTCAGAGCTTCAAGTGGTGGCCATCAATGGAAGGGTTGAATGATACGCCTCGGCACCAAAATCAGCGAACAAACTACTGCGAAATTACAATAAATAGTGGAGAAAACACAAATAAGGGCTGCTCTTAGAAAAGTCAAAGGAAAACAAACAAGATACAAGGTTGATGTACTATTCGAGAGGTAGAACTTCTATCTCAAACTCTAGATGTCGTTATGAACACCACAAGAAGAAAGAAAACAATAGCCACAACAAAACATGCATTAAAAAATGGAAGCCCCAAGTAACCTTGCATTGTTACCCATGAGTGTATTAGATACCTTGCTTCCGTCCACTGGAACCATGCTAAAGCCTTTCCCTCAAAGCATAATCTTGCTAACATGAGTTTCTCTTCCTTAGTCAACCTGTTGATCGCAAAGTATCGCTCCATCCGATACACCCATCCATGTGCATCATCCCCATCAATGATTGTCATCTTCAATTTCTTGACCCTTGCATCTCCACCCCAACCTCTTTTCCCTCCGGTATTTTCCCTCATATGTCTAGGGTGGAACTCCCTCCTTCAGTCATAGGCATATCCCACTCCTGAATCCCTCCTTCGTTCATTGTGCTCTTATGTGCCCATTACACCATCCCTCTAATTTTCGGCCCATCCCCCTCCATCAAAAATCTTCACTTTCCCTCCTCTCAGAGTTCTAGGGGGACGATCTTGTAGGTAGATGAGGTTTTCTTCATTGTGTTCTCGCTCGATCATCTTCCCTTTTGACCTAACCAAGGATTCCTTGATCAAGCGTTGGTTAGAATTGGCTGCTGGAGCAATTAGCAAGGCCTTGACTTGCTTCTCCATAAGCTTTTTCATCATCTCTCGTATTTCTCCTATGTTTTCAAATCCATCATCCATCCGACTTTCAATGGAAGAAAACATGCCCTCCTTGTTGGCGAACCTCTTTTCCATTCTTGATTTGATTTGCCCTATCTCACCTTCTAGCACGTCAACTTTCTTTGTTGCCATCCCACCACGATCTATGCTCTGATATCAATTTGATACTGCTCGATACCAAAATCAGCAAACAAACCATAATGAAATCGCAATAGATAGATGGAAAAAACACAAATAGGGGCTGCTCTTACAACAATCAAAGGAAGAAAAACAAGATACAAGACTGATCTACTATTTGAAAGGTAAATCGTCTCTATTAAACCCTAGACGTCGCTAGGAATACCACAAGAAGAAAGAAAACAATAACCACAACAAAACATGCATAAAAAAAAAATCAAATCCTAGGTTCTCCCCTTAATATAATCTATTCACAGCATTTCAAAAACTTTTGTTCCTAACTTTCCCTTTAAATTTTCTTAATTTCTCCTCCTTGCATAGGTGATTATGGCTCTAGTGGACCCCACCCCTCCATTTCCTTCTTCTGCGGCTCTCCTAGTTTGCTCTGCTCCTATCTGTCGCCAAGATCGACCCATATGTCGGGCGGTTATGCTATCTTCAGCCGGTCCTTGGACCGGCACACCTTCAGCCGGCCAAGGAGGATCGGCTCCTCTATAGGCGTAACAGTGAACTTGCTTTAAAAATATATTTTATAAATGATATGCGGAAAATAATGTAAATCAAACCAACACATGGTATTAAATATTAACTTTGGATGGATAGACATCCAATTTGATTGTTGTGAGCTTATTCATAACAATCGATATAATTACAATTTTTTTTTTTTGAATGATTTTCTTTTTCTTGTCTTATTCATGCTCTCGAAAATGGTCAAATTAAAATGCTTTCACTCTACTAAAGCTCAAATTAAATGCTTAAAAATTTCAAGAGCTTCTAAATTTTGAACAAGCCAATTGTTTTGATTTAGAAGTAATTTAATTGAGACAGTAGAATATACAAGTTGATTTGCATTAACAACTTATACTGAAGAAAGTCATGAAAGCTCATTTTAAAGTAATCATGTAGAATCATTGTGAAAAAGAATTTCTTTTTGTTAAATCAAGAGTATGAATTTCGTTCAGCTGTATTATCTGCCCAACCAAGAAGTTCTAAAGTTCCTCGGTTGAGGCGTACAAGAAATGCTTGCTAAGATTTTTTTTTCTTATGATTGAAATTCAAGCAAAATCTACTGATACTAAGATCTATAATTACATTAACAATACAGAAAAGATGTATTATCATTACAGAATCATTTAATACATATTATCTTCATCAGGGAGAAAATCATAGCAATTACAATTAAAATCAAAGTTATTATAAGCTTCTTCTGCATTGAGACCGTCTGAAGCTGCTCTTTTATGCTATCCTCAGAGTTGTGATTGAGCCTCTATTACATATATTATATCAACGATCTCATCAAACTAAATAAGGTAATTGCAATCATTCATTGTTTAATTATGAGGACATCTCATAAGTCTTCTTCAACTATTTTTTCCGTTATAGCATATGAATGCTATGTACGTAAATCCACATAAGTAAAATATATAGTTTTGGATGGTATGTATGCAAATCCCCCATTTTTTAATTAACATTCTGGTGTGGAACTTGAAATGAAATTATGATGTTTTTAATGAAATATTGCATGATTTAGTACACTTCACTTCAATTTTAGATACTCCCTGATTACTTTTTTTTTTCCTAAGGACCTCAATTAATTTAAGTGGTGTTGTGGATAATTTTTCTAAAGTGTCCATCATCCTCTTGTAAAGTTTTCTTATCAATTTCTTAATAGATGAATCTCCGACATAACCTTCATTGATTGTGTGAATGAAGTTGTGTCTATGCAAAATATGGTGCTTTCAGTAGGAGCCGTCAAAAAAGCTTTTTGTTCATGGACAATTTTAGTTCGGTTTGTTAAATAGCTCGTGTTTGAATCGTTTGTTAAGTAAGCGAGGCGAATACCAAAAAAAAAAAAATTAAGCTTGAATTATAAATGACCTGAACACAAACAACATTTTGTTTGATCGTGTACAACTCATTTTAACTCGGAAAAATAAAATTCTAAAATAATTACATTAATATTATTTAAAATTTTTTTATCTATATATATAATATTTATTTATATTTATTTAAATAATTTATTTATTTAATAAAATTTAAATTAGATTGGATAAAATGTATTATAAAAATAGTCATTAATTTAGGGCTATGATAATATTACTACCATATTGTCAAAAATAATTATATCATACCCTTATGTTATAATCCTCGCTCCATCGCTCGCACTTGATCTCCTAACCCTAATCGTGATTCATTTTGCTACTTCTTGCTTGTTGTGGGAATCGAGCTTGTTTAGCCTCTAGGGTTTGCTGCTGGTTTGAGATTGTCCTTCTCTACCTCTTGTAGCTCTCGGTTCAATCACTTGAGTGTGCGTCTATCTCCGTCTCTAGAGCCTTGATCGCTTATGGATATCTTTCTCTTTGCCACTCTCATTTTCTCCGGATTTGTTTCCTTTAAAATTTTACCTTTCTTATAATTGAATGAGAATTCGGTACTGTCGTTTGAGTGATGACTATATATGCTTCTAATAAGTAATGAAGCAAACCAGATGACGTATAGATGGATTGGTCATTGGTGTGAGCAAATGATGATGAGTTTCTTCTTTTTGGTTTCTATCTTGTGAATATGTGATATTGCATCAGTAGTTTTCTCCAACATTTGTCTTTTGTTATTTTTTTTGTAAGATTTTATGCTATGAATTTATATTTTAAAAATTCAAAGAGTGCATTGATTTCTATGTTCGAGCTAGTACAAGAGCTGAGTTCAAGCCGATGCGAGCCATTCAAGCAAACAAATGAACAAGCATGATTGGAGCTGATCATGAGCAATATTGAGTAATATTGAGCCAAACACGAATACACTCATTACAAGCCTAATTCAAACATAAGCTGGTTTTGAGTATGGCATTAATGTAAAGGAGCCAAACATGAACAAAACCTTAGCTCGATTATGTTTGGCTCATTTACACCCCAAGTTTTCCTAAAATTAAAGATTCTATTGAGTTAGCTAAACTAAATTTCAGGTAAAAAACTACACTAAAATAAATGAAAAGAAGCCATGCTAACCTTCTTGATTGGCGGTTAGTTGGGTTTTCATGGACCCTTCAAATATTTGCACATGCTTGACTTTTTCAACATTAGTTTTCTCATTGTAAATTGTAAATAAATTGAATATGTTTGAGAACTTATTGATCAGTTTTAGCTATGTTTNATAAGCTGGTTTTGAGTAAGGCATTAATGTAAAGGAGCCAAACATGAACAAAACCTTAGCTTGATTATGTTTGGCTCATTTACACCCCAAGTTTTCCTAAAATTAAAGATCCTATTGAGTTAGCTAAACTAAACTTCAGGTAAAAAACTACACTAAAATAAATGAAAAGAAGCCATGCTAACCTTCTTGATTGGCGATTAGTTGGGTTTTCATGGACCCTTCAAATATTTGCACATGCTTGACTTTTTCAACACTAGTTTTCTCATTGTAAATTGTAAATAAATTGAATATGTTTGAGAACTTATTGATCAGTTTTAGCTATGTTTCATCACATATTTAATATTATTTGCTTTGGTTTGATGAAAATGTCACATGCTTACAATTGTTCCCCTACAATATGTCTCCTGATTTTATTGTTTGACCTTTGTGTTTCTTTAGTTTACTGAAGTATGCTTGATCCTCTTATATGTGAGCATGTCTCTTTTATGTATAAAAACACAGTAAACATTATGTTTTAGTGCTAATGATAGAAGTTTGTTGGGTCCTCTTTTGCTTTGAGTTTACATATCGGCTTGACTGTCTTGATGTAAGGCTGGTATTTTCTTTTCAGGTATATCTATTTACGAATTAAGATTGTTTAGAAAATTGAGCATATCTATGCGTTTTAAGATCATTTCTTCTTAATTTTACTTATTTTAGTGGATAGTCCTTATTCATTATGATTGACTTGAATTTCAACGAAAATATTTGGTTCTGGTAGAAGTTACACTATTGAGTATGCAAAATTGAAATATAATATGCAACCATGGACATCTACTCATTAATTCATTTAAATAATAATAATAATTATCTCAGCCAGTAATGTATAATTATTACAATAAGATCAAACATATTATTGGGATGCATATTATGTAAAGTCTGTTGAGTTCTTGTGCTTTCCAATGTTTCCGTATACATCATATGCTTTGAAGAAGGGCTAGTAATTATATTCTTTAAAAGAACTAACATTCTAGTGTATAACTTGAAATTAAATCATGTAAGTTTTGTATTTCTCACTGAATTTTGATTATCTTTTCTCTGACTAAATTATTTTTCCAGTGACCACAACTAATGTGAATAATGTTATAGCTAATTGGTTTAAGACAACTGTCCATCTTTGTATCACAAATAGAGTTAGCAAACTGAACTTAAGGGAATGAGTGTAAGTAATGCTTTCAAACTAAGTCATGACGATTCTTTTTTTTGATAGCAAAAAATATATTTGAGTTCTACGGCTTGCAAGATTACTAGATACAATCATTCAAGTTAATGAATTCATTTAGTAGTAAAAAAAGAATTATTTATAAAGATTCAATTTTGAATTTATCCTATTTGATGCTTTTGAATTCATTATTATGGCGCATGCATTAATTGTAAGACCTTATAATAATATGAAAACGATTTGTGGTATTACATAAAATTTCATCCATTCAACCATACTTTTAGAGGCACTATATAGGAGAGCTCCAATGCTTCATTCGAAAAAGTAAGCCAAAAATTTGAGTAACTCATAATTATTTTGCTCTTTCACTTAATAAAATGTATTTAGTTTTTGATCCTCTTCCTCCATTACAAAAGGTAGCATGTCACAGCTCCTTTCATAATCTTCTACAACAACTTTTTTTTTTTTTCATGGATCTCATGCTTTCTTGTATGAATTCTAGTATTTATACTGAATAAAGTGTATTATGATTTTATTCTATTAGTTTATATTATTACCGCCCTTTAATTTAATGTATTAATTATGGATGTATTGAATTACCTTATTTATATATTTAAATATAAATATTAAGGCTCACTAAATGTTAAGCTAATTTATTAATTCAATATTTCTTGTAAATGTTCTTCATATACATCGTTTAATTTGGAGAGTATTTAGAAGAAGAAAATAAACTTCTTCTTAGTGATTAACTGGATTGTCAATG
>JXCR01082863.1:39098-63164 GCA_002079205.1 Phalaenopsis hybrid cultivar
GTGTGCATGATTTCTACTTTTAAACTCATGTGTGGTTGTGTTTTCTCCATGAATTCTGAATAATTTTCTTTATCTTTTTCCTTAAAATGATAAGTGATTAAATATCTAAAGGAAGTTGTGTGAAGTATTAGACTTCAATAGAATTTCTGTTATATCTCTTCAATTATAAATTCATGATTTGTGTCTAACAAGTGTGTCCTCGATGGCATGATTAAAGTTTAGAGTTTGAGGGCGAAAATGGTTGTATGTGTAATGTAGGATGGCAAAGAAATATTTGGGTGGCTGGTTTGGAAAAGTCATAAGGTGTTGGGTGAAGATAGGGTTTGCTGGTGGTGGATGCTAAAAACTTTTGAATAGGACTAGAGTTAGGCTAGCTTTGATACAAGATGATACCAAAATTAACTCAAATAATAATAAACAAACATATATTATTATTGAAAAAATAATATAAGTTACAATGGACACATGGAAAGAGAAATAACAATTAACCCAACACTCACTAAACTAAGAGTGTATACCAAAGTTGGAGGAGAATGGTGATGTGTGGAGAAAGAGTGTGAGGTGGTTGCAGCGAATGTAAAGGACAAGGAAAGCTGGCAGTTGGTTACATCCAAGAAACTGGTGGCTAGGTATAGGAGGTGTTGTAGTGAAGTGGGCGACTGGGCTTAGTAGGAACATCGACGGTTGTCGGAAGTAAGTAGGTGAGGTGGGAATGGAGTAGTTGGTAGGTAGCTGGAGGGAAAGCAGCTACATGTTAGTTTTGTGTTGGTCTGTAATAAGGATGGTGATGGAAAAAATGATGGGGAGATTTCACAGGAAGGGAAGTTGAGGAAAAATATTGCTTCGGGAGAGAGATACAACCGGAGCAAAACTCGACTATTGAAATATAACCATCACCTTAAAATGAGATACAGTCGGAGCATCACTCATCCTTGAATAACAGGGGACAACAACGACTTTCTTGACAAAAACACAATCAAAATTGCTCTCAAACATGAAAAATACATACTTATAATATAAGGGTAACTAGGGATGTCTCTTTGGTTAGGCAACAATCTTATGGCCATAATTGATTGATCTGCCTGTAAAGTCCTCTTGATTGAACTCATTCATGTAGGGCTACTGAACTAACCCAAGCACATGTTACTGTCGTGTCCCACATAGGCATGAGATGCACCCCACCCCACATCAGGTTGATTAGCACTAGGAAATTGTGGTTTGACTCTAATTTAGAAACTAAAATCATTGGTGAAGTTGAAGGAGTATCTACTTTGATAGGAGAATGAGGAGGTGAGCTAGCTTTAGAAGAATTGCCTGTTGCTTATGTGGTGAGTTCATTCATAGATATTGCATAATAATTTCAATATAAAAATTCCAAAGGTTTTCAAAAAATAATAAGGAAATTCTTGCAAGCTTTTTTTTAAGGGGACTTCTCCTTTTTTTATTTATCTTTTTAATTACCTTCTTCAAAGATTCCATAACTTCTAGACCATTTGATATTAAATAGGAAGAAAGATGAGAGAGAGAGAGAGAGAGAGTGTGTGTTTTGCCAACTCAGAGTTTGTTTGGGGCAGCTATGCCAGGAGGCATGGTGCAGAAGCTGCTACGAGGGAACTGTGTGTTTATTTATTTTGAACTGTTGTGCAACAGCTGTGCTGCAGCTGTTTATGAACGAATGATCTTTATGCCTCTGCTGTATAGTGTTGTTTATAACATAATGAATTCTGCTTTCACATTTTGGACTTAAAAATATATATTTAATTTGAATGTTACCAAATAAAAATCAGGACCTCATAAAATAGTAACACAACAACCAAAATTATAAAAAAAGATTGTTAAAATAATAATTTATATTATCATAGTATTACTTTAAAGTGCAGCTGATTATTGTCACGAGATAATTCCTTCTCCAACAAAACTCTCCATTTTTAGTCACTATCGGTGATGGAATCCTCGAACCGATCTACCCGCCTAAAGAAGCCACACTTCATTGTTTTATTCCTCATACACTAGTAAAATTGTCTCACATAGTTATGTGCTCGTTGTGAAGTAAACGGAGAAGAGTTCCTCAGACATCTCTTTCTTTCAAAATCGAAGTATTCCTTCAATGACACTGCATAAGGATGAGTGTCATTTGCTAAACATTTCTTTCCTATTCCTAGCAATATTGCTAGCTCTTTCAAAATTAGTGATGTGGTAATTGATACTAAAAAATGGTTTGAGAAACCTTATCTGTAAGAGATATCCAACATCTACCAAATAATATTTATCTAATAAAAATATAATAATTAGTATTGTAGTAAAAGTACCTTTTCATTTATTCATATTCAAGCAAACCCAAGGGTGAGTGCAAAAAGTTATATTTCTTAGTTGTTGTGATAAATTTGAATATGCAACTGTTATGTGCATTATCTTTGCATCTGACCATAACAAAAGTGAAGTGTATGTTAAAGTCACATTTAACTAAGAAATTTTGTGTTAGTGAACCACATCACCCAATAAATGTGATCTTTTTACTATTCGACACACGTGCGTCCAAATGCGTTTCATCAATCGCTTTAATACAATCTTAAAAAAATTAATAAAGTTATTTGAAGTATTTGGTTTAATTAAATTCAGGAAAGCATAAATGCATTAATTTACCATAAAATATGTCATATAACATTGGTTTTGTAAAATATGAATGTAGGACATTTGGAATGTTGTGTCTTCGGGTTTGACAATTTCTGATGATAAACCAACCAGAGCATTTTATCCAATTAAAAAATATCCATTGATCATTTCAGATGATCGTTTGAATTGCTCCATGGCTCATCTCATAGATTCTTTATGTGATAAAATGTAGACATATTATCAACACAGCACCATCACCACTCCCATATACACAAACCAACACCACTACAACAACGCTATCACAACCGCCACAACCAACGTAACTCATCACCAATAGGCCACCACCATCACACCATCAACACACAACTATCACCACTCTCATCTACATACATGAACACCACAGATACCACCAAAATCACAAAAAAAAGCAAATTCAATACCACCAACAGAACACAACTAACAAACCACCACCACATTTGTGGAAGTCAACTAGACACCATGATCAACCTTCCAAAGGGCAACCCGCAAAGAACAATGACCAATAGACCATGACCTACAAATGTAACAGGGCAACCCACAATAAAAAATGGAGCGACAAATACAATAGGATAACCCACAAAGACAAACAAAACTAGAATAGAATGAGCAACCCAACCTCCAAATGCCACAACAAAAAGAAAATTCTAAGTCTAACCCCTTTGAATTAGAAACCAAATAGAGCAAAGTGTCATAAACAGTGAAGAGGCCACAAACCATTGAACTAACACACTTATATGCAATTCCATTCCATTCCTTCTAGAGGCCACAAACCACAATAAGTAATAAGCAAACCAAAGCCACAATAAGCAAGCCAAATTCCATTCTTTCCAAAGGACAGAAACTACAATAAGGAAGTTGAAAACCCCAAATATAAAAGGAATCAGAAACTGAAAAGAGCAAAAAAGTACAAATAATAAATGAACAGAGACCGCACAGAACAATGAACCTTAAATAACATCCTTCCAACTTAAAGCAAAGCCACAAGTCGCAAAGAGCAGACCACACAGGACAAATCTTAAACCGAAAGGAGCATTCAAAATATCCAAAAGTCTATAGGGTAGAGGATACCGTAGAGGACAGGGAGCAAAGGAACCAACAGAGTTGGAGATTAGAGAGAAGCGAGAGAGGAGAAGAGAAAAATTCCTTGCCACTACAACTGAAGATCAGAGAGAAGCAAGAGATTAGAAAGGAGCTAGGGAAGAAATGCGAGAGAGGTTTCAAACCGCGGGGCACGCGAGAGACCGCACAGAGCAAAAAAAGTACAAATAACAAATGAGCAGAGACCGCACAGAGCAATGAACCTTAAATAGCATCCTTCCAACTTAGAGCATAGCCACAAGTCGCAAAGAGCAGGCCACACAGGGCAAATCTTAAACTGAAAGAAGCATTCAAAATATCCAAAAGTCTATAGGGTAGAGGATATCGTAGAGGACAGGGAGCAAAGGAACCAATAGAGTTGGAGATTAGAGAGAAGCGAGAGCGAAGAAGGGAAGAATTCCGTGCCACTACAACTAAAGATCAGAGAGAAGCAAGAGAGTAGAAAGGAGCTAGGGCAGAAATGCGAGAGAGGAGCGGGGCATGCGAGAGAGGTTTCAAACCGCAGGGCATGCGAGAGAGGGCAACCAGGGTATATGTCGTGAAAAAAATGCAAACCGCGGGGTCGAACCCACGACCCACATTTAGGATAAATTATCATAATGAGCTGTTGTACCACAAATTTCAAATAGCCGTAATGGCGTTTTCCCACCGCTCCACAACAAATAAGCTGTCCCGAACACACCATCAGTTTCTAAGGATGACTTGAACCATAATCTAATAAGAAGAGGCTAATTTCTCTCTCAGAAGCCAACAGTGAAGTTATTGTATTATTCTTTTAGAAGAACATATAACTATCATTATTATTCTTTTAATTTTTTATTATTACAATCTAGGAATACAAAAGAAGTGATGATTTACATGAAAATCTAAATATTTTGAAGGTTCAATGCATGAACTAACATAATCAAGTGTCTGTCAAAATCTAATCCTACACATTCAAAATTTGGCATATTCGCCCAAATTCAAGAATTATATGCCAAACCGTTGAATCATCAAAATAGATTGATGACTTTTTCTGAGCAAGTAGGCTACAAATTCGAGTACTTTGCTCCAATAAAATTAAGCTAAATAAATATATTTTAGAACAAGCGATGATGAGATTTTGTTATGTATTTTCTTTTATTCATGTAACTCAATACTTAATTTTTGCTCAAAGGCGACCCAAATTTATAAGGTGATCACCAGAAGAGTCAGTTTTAGTGAAATTCTGTAAATTGTCATCGTAAATATTCTCTTTATTTCTCGTATGTTCTCTTTTTTGTTATTCATACTAGTAAAATTTTGTTGCCACTCATGTATAATTTTGAATTTAATAATTAATTTTCAGCCATCAAAATTTCCTAAAGAATATATAAGAAACCTTATTTATGCATCTTTAATCTAATGAATCCTATTAATAATTTAAAGGGAAATGCGCAGATGACAGACCTATCTTTTTTTTTACTTCATAAGAGAGAAAATTCCTACCAACCTGGTAGCAGACGACCGTGTTCAACTTAACTTTGAGCTTCTCTTTTTCCAAGTGCACCCTCTTCTGAGCTACCGAGTCACGAAAATCCGACAACCCAAGCCAAGCGTTCACCAACGTACTCTGCAGTCAACCAAATATACAACTAAGCTTTTTCTATTTCATTTCCTTTAAAATTTTTCTAGAGTTAGAGAGATTAAAGCAATTTCTTATTAAATGTAAAATATATAAAAAAAAATCTGTAAATTTAAAAAGAATTTATATTTCACCAGCTAAATTATTTGTCTGTATTTCGTTTGCAATATAAATACCACCAAATCTTTCATATCCCAAAATATACACAATTTTAATTTTTTTTAAGAAGTGCACAAGAAAGGTGGCAAATATGTAAATACCTAACAATTGAGTGGCATGTATGTAAATCTTCCCTATTTTTTAACTTATTTTCCCGAAATTATATATAAAATGTATATTATTCTAAGAAAATATGTTCTAGTAAAGCAAGCTTGACAAATGGAGACCATCTCCGCAAAGCCCGCATACCTCCGCGTTGTCACACTTGATCTTGTTGACGACCAACGTCCCTGCATTAACGAATCTCCACTGAGTCAAATAGTTATGCAATATTCTCAGCTTATACTGCATCTCCCCCTCCACCACCGCAGCCGTCGCCCCATAAACTCTCGCCGCCACCAGCGCCTCTTTTCCCGGCGATCCCCCGCCCTTCACCGTCGTCGCTCTCTCCCTTCCCGGAGATCCGGCCCCTGCCGTTGCTACTGGCTTCTTCACCGATTCACTACCTGAACCCTGAAAGGACTTCCTCCTAAACAAATTATTAAGCCCCTGAGTGATAAAACTCCCAACTCCGGCGTTCTTACCCTTCAACGGCGACCCCGGCCTCCACGCCGGTGTCTCCGGTTTTTTCACCCGCGAGAATTTTGCTCTGTTCTCGCTCTGTTCTGATTCTGTACTACTGAAATCAACTCCAAAATCCGATCTTTTCCTCGCCTCGCTAAAAGAGAATCGACCGGAGTGCATCGGAGCGGAGGATGCCAGCGGATGTCCGATGAAGGCGGAGGGAGAAGGCGGAGTACCGGGCTTCTTCAAGGAACGTTCGACGTGGAGCTTCCCTATTTGATACCGCAGCGATCTGCTTCCCCTGTCTCCTTTGGAAATCGCGGCGGATTGTTCGGAGTAGGAGGATATGCGCTGCCGGGATGAGAAAGTGCTGACATTGTAAGTGATTGGTGCGTCGTCACGGCGTTCGGAGGAGACGTCAGCTTCGGCGTCGGCGGCGGGGATGAGTTTCTTCGAAGCGGGCCAGAGTACGCGGGCCTGGATATCGTCGGATGAGTGTTGTTTGCTTAGTCTGCGGGGGGTGTCGGCGGCGGATTTTCTATTGGTTAGTGAAGGGGATGAGGGAGTGCTGGGTGGGCGGAGGAGGCTGGAGCGGCGGGCGGGGGAGTTTGTGGAATCTTCGACGTCGTGGATGTTAATGAAAGGAGCGAAGGAGATTGATTTACGGCGGAGAGGGGAGGCGTTGTGGTCGGACAAAGGGGAGGAGCCGGCGGCGGCGTTGGCGCGTGGGAGGGATTGGCGTCTCTCCATGAATAGTGCGGCGGGAGGAGAGGATGGAGTTCGTTCTGCGGCACCTGTTTATGTGAGAGCAAAGTCTTCAGTTTTGTTAATTTACAATACCTTTATTTTTAAAAAAATAAGGTTATATGTTTGATTGGGTAAGTATTTTTGGTCAAAAATAATATAATAAAATTTTAAAATATTGAATTCAAATGCTAGTTGTCCCTGAAATAATAATAATTATAATAATAATGTTAATATTAATATTATTATATGTTACTTTATTTTTATGTGCATCAAATTCATGTTATTAATTTTAAAACTAATAATAATAAAAAAAAGCCTAATTATGTAGTATTTTATAATTTATTTTTAGAAAATATTTAATTTGCTGTGAAATAAGAAAAATTTGAGGGGATAATTAACATTTAAATTTTGATTTAAATATTTTAGATTGAATAAATAATAAAATATAATATTATTTTCATAACAAAATGATTATATTAAAATAGGATTATGATTTTAGATGATACTTTTAAAGGGAATATAAACATTAAAATAAAAATGGTTCACTTTACTAATCTAATAAAAGTTAAAGGCGGCCGATTAATTGTTTTTTTATAGTAATGCTTCTTTTTTTCTTAGCATTTTAAATTATGCTTTACAACAAATCAGACAAAGCACACCTGTAGGCCGTGAAATATATGACTGATTGAGTCAAATGGCTCGTCAAATAATTCAATATACTAGCAAATTTAATCTCCATGAACAAGTCTTCGATGATAAACAAATACAATCCTTTAATATATATATATATATATATATANGGCGGCTGTAGATGATAGTGAAGTTTAGCAACTGGGTGCAACTTGGAAGGTGGCGACTGGGTTCAGCTAAAGGTGAGGAAATTGGGTTCACAGAGAAGGTGATGATTGGATGTGGTTGGGTGTAGCAGGGGAGTGGGCAACAATGTTGAGTAAGAAAGTGTGCGGCTTCTGGAAGTAGGGAGGTGCGGTGAGAACGGGCTGGTCGGTAGACAAGGATGGAGAAAACAACTAAATGTCAATTTTCCAATGGTCTACAAACAAGGATGGTAATGGNGTTTTCAGAATTAAGGTGTGTTATGATATATAGAAAAAATATAAGTTAAGGCAAGGTCCATAATTGTTAGATTTGGTTTGAATTAAGTGTAACACAAATTCTGCTTATATGAAGTAAATCAAATTGGTTTTAGTTCTACCCAAAACATAAATTTAATTAGAACATCCTTATATTTTTTGTGTGTTTTTGCTAGTTCATTATTCATATATATCTTGATACAACTCATCAAATTAATTATTAATTTCAACATGAATCACAATGTTGGTTCTAATCTTGTTGTTTTCGCATGAACTTGTTGCCCTACTCTCATTGACCTATTTGTACTGTTTTAGATAATGATTTGCCAGTTAATTTTTGCTGGATTGTGTTTATTTGATGCGTGTTAATACATCTAAGTTTCTCAAAAGGTTCAATTTATATTCTAAGATTGTCGGAACTCATCTTGACCAATATGAATTCTTTCCGATGGACATGAATTTGCTCAAATTAGCGTAAACTTATGCAGGCTGACGAACTTCGTCTATTGGTGAACTCGCTGAATTAGAGATGAACATGCTAGTCAGAAAAAGTATTTGCAAAAACGTAAGCTTACTTGTCTAATATTAGGCATATTCATGCAAACTCGGGAGCTATTTGTTAAGTCTGCGACGCAATAAAAGAAGATTATTGTTTGCTGAGTTCATCTATGTGTATTCGACATTAGTATAATTAGCTATAGGATAAATAGTCCACATGCCTCATATATGTTGATGGGGTGTCTAACAATCAATGTGTTGCTATTGAAATGGTTCTAAAGAGTTCAACTGAAATCTTATTAGCTAATTCAATAAGAATTTCTAATTAGATCACTAATAATTAAGCTAAATATGAGACATTGATCATCATTTTGTGATTTCTTACTTGAGTTGAAGCAAAATATTTGGTAATTTATTTAAAATTTCTTTGTTTAACCAAATAAGCATGCAATATGAAATAAAATAGAAAGCTTTACTAAAATATCTATCTGAAGCTAAGATTGATATTAGAAAATTTGAATATTTTTAAATTGGACAGGTTTTAAGTTATTAAAACAAAAAAAATTGAAAAATCAGATAGAGGATGAACTTTAGAATTATATTGACCAATTATTGAAGAAGTACAAGTTATGTATATCAATAACTAGATCACATTGAGCTTGGTAGATAGAATGCCAAAAGTTAGGAATCATCTTTGCCATTATTATTGATTCACAGAGATTTAAATTAAAGCCTTCTAGTATTTTATAGCAATGCATTATTCAAGAAAATTGATGAATTTTATATGAGGTGTGTGCAAGGAAATGACATTGTTAACATTCTCTAGAAAATTTGTTTCATAGAATACGACGTCTATTTAGCTGAAAGAAGTTTTAGCAAATAAAATCTTAATGTTACTTTTGGCTAACTATTGTAAAAGAACTTGTGTGAAGTTTTTTAAATTGACATCTTTAGTATTAGAAATTCTAACTAATGCAAATCAAGTTGTCTCATATGCTGCAGCCTATTTATAGTTTTTGACCATTTGTAACTTGCGAAATGGACTTAATTGCTTGCAATTTTCTCCCATGAGAAGGATAGAGGGAGTGGATTGAAGCGAATGTATTGGTAGATTTACTACAAAGATTTTATGCATTTTCATCTATCTAAAATTAATATTTGTTGTAATAAGCTTCCAATCATAACCATTATTGATAATAGGACAAAAGATCTTTTATCAAGGCTAATAGATTTGCTCAAATCAACTTAAATCTATCATCTGAAAAAAAATAAGGTGGGTTGAAGTTGCCAACAAAGATTTTAATTTCTGAACAAAATTGAAGCTGCTAGAGAAAAGTAGGTTGAAGTTTTGCTTTTGAGTTCTGTAAGCTATGAGGATTACTCTATCAATGCATGGACAAACTGTAATTTTATTTTTTTTTGTTCTGCTAAAGCTGTATTATTTATTGAACACAATTTGCATATTCAAATGGCCGTAGTCTCCTTTAATTTTGAAGGAGAGTTCAGTGAGTGATGTTTAAATCAAGGAATAAAGATTATATTTGACTTACATGAAAAATTAGAATTCAGCTATTTGTGAAACAAGAAGTGAAGAGAAAACTAATACAATATTACAGCTTAAAGACTAGCAAAAAAATCCATATTAAAAAACTTGTTCCTAAAAAAAATAGATATCATAGCCCGACAATTTGTGCTAAAAAAGTTGGGTTTCACGTGAGAGGAGCCTTATATATCCTTAAAGAAAATGTCAGACATCAAACATATCAACATAAAACTTATGCGATGAAAAAAGTTACAAAGATATGGAGCAATATGATATGATGTTATTTCTCATTAATAAAATCTCTTTCTTTCTGATAACTTTTTAATTATAGAATATATTTTTTTCATAAATGAAAAAATATATTTGGCCTCAATTGTTTAAATTTGTTTGAAATCTTATGATATGAAGTTATTTTTTTAAATGCCAGCCAATTTTAAACTTTTTTTAGTGAAATCTTATGTCAATATTAGAAAAAATTTATTTCCAATTGTCTATAAATTCTGTTTTAAAAAATGCAAACTAAGTTAGAGTTTGGAATGAGAGTGATTTGGATTTTGGGTCGTTTAAAAATAATATAGATTACTCCCTACAGAAGCAATAGGCAAAAAAATTATGTTTAACAATGTCACCTTTCTTTTATTCTTTTTAGTACAAGTTATTATTTATAAGAGATATCTAATACATAAGAATATAAAAATCAAAATTTTGTAAAATTTATCAAGTTGATGGAAAACATGATTAGAGCTACGAGTTGTGTGAAGTATTAGGCTTCAATGGAATTTCTGTTGTATATCTTCAATTATAAATTCATGATTTGTGTCTAACAAGTGTGTCCTCGATGGCATGATTAAGGTTTAGAGTTTGAGGGCAAAAATGGTTGTATGTGTAATGGAGGATGACAAAGAAAATATTTGGGTGGCTGGTTTTGAAAAGTCATAAGGTGTTGGGTGAAGATAGGGTTTGGTGGTGGTGGATGCTAAAAACTTTTGAATAGGGCTAGAGTTAGACTAGCTTTGATACAAGATGATACCAAAATTAGCTCAAATAACAATAAAAAAACATATCTTATTATTGAAAAAATAATATAAGTTACAACGAACACATCGAAAGAGAAATAACAATTAACTCAACACTCACTAAACTAAGTGTATACCAAAGTTGGAGGAGAACGGTGATGCGTGGGGAAAGAGTGTGAAGTTGGTTGCGGCGAATGTAAAGGACAGGAAAGGCTGGCAGTTGGTTGCAGCCAAGAAACTGGTGGCTAGGTTTAGGAGGTGTTATAGTGAAGTGGGCGACTGGGCTTAGTAGGAACATCGACAGTTGTCGGAAGTAAGTAGGTGAAGTGGGAAGGGACTAGTTGGTAGGTAGCTGGAGGGAAAACAACTTCATGCTAGTTTTGTGTTGGTCTGTAATAAGGATGGTGATGGAAAAAAAGATGGGGCGATTTCATAGGAAAGGAAAGTTGAGAACAAATACTGCTTCGGGAGAGATACAACCGGAGCAAAACTTGACTCTTGAAATATAACCATCACCTCAAAATGAGATACAGTCGGAGCATCACTCATCCTTCAATAACAGAGGACTCCAACGATTTTCTTGACAAAAACACAATCAAAATTGCTCTCAAACATGAGAAATACATACTTATAATATAAGGGTAACAAGGGATGGGTCTTTGGTTAGGCGACAATCTTATGACCATAATGAATTGATCTGCCCCTAAAGTCCTCTTGATTGAACTCATTCATGTTGGGCTTCTGAACTAACCCAAGCACATGTTACTGTCGTGTCCCACATGGGCATGAGATGCACCCCACCCCACATCAGGTTGATTAGCACTAGGAAATTGTGATTTGACTCTAATTTAGAAACTAAAATCATTGGTAAAGTTAAAGGAGTATCTACTTTGATAGGAGAATGAAGAGGTGAGCTAGCTTTAGAAGAATTGCCTGTCGCTTAAGTGGCGACTTCATTCATAGATATTGCATAATAATTTCAATATAAGAATTCCAAAGGTTTTCAAAAAATAATAAGGAAATTATTGCAAGCTTTTTTTTTTAGGGGACTTCTCCTTTTTTTATTTATCTTTTTAACTACCTTCTTAAAAAATTCCACAACTTCTAGACCATTTGGTATTAAATAGGAAGAAAGACGAGAGAGAGAGAGAGAGAGAGAGAGAGAGAGAGAGAGAGAGAGAGAGAGAGAGAGAGAGAGAGAGTGTGTGTGTGTGTGTGTGCGCGCTTTGCCAACTCAGAGTTTGTTTGGGGCAGTTGTGTCAGGAAGATATGGTGCAGAAGCTGCTATGGGGAAACTGTGTTTGTTTATTTTGAACTGTTGTGCAACAGCTGTGCTGCAGCTGTTTATGAACAAATGGTCTTTATGCCTCTGTTGTATAGTGTTGTTTATAACATAATGAATTCCACTTTCACATTTTGGACTTAATAATATATATTTAGTTTGAATGTTACCAAATAAAAATTAGGACCTCATAAAATAGTAACACAACAACCAAAATTATAAAAAAAAGACCATTAAAATAATAATTTATATTATCATAGTATTACTTTAAAGTGCAGCTGATTATTGTCACGAGATATTCCATTCTCCAACAAAACTCTCCATTTTTAGTCATTATCGGTGCTGGAATCCTCAAATTGATCTGCCCGCCTAAAGAAGTCACACTTCACTGTTTTATTCCTTAGACACTAGTAAAATTGTCTCACATAGCTATGTGCTCGTTGTGAAGTAAACAGAGAAGAGTTCCTCGGACATCTCTTTCTTTCAAACCCGAAGTGTTCCTTCAATGACACCGCATAAGGATGAGCGTTCTTTGCTAATCATTTCATTCATATCCTTAGCAATATTGCTAGCTCTTTCAAAATTAGTGATGTGGTAATTGATACCAAAAAATGGTTTGAGAAACCCTCTCTGTAAGAGATATCCAACATCTACCAAATAATATTTATCTAATAAAAATATAATAATTAGTATTATAGTAAAAGTACCTTTTCATTTATTCATATTCAAGCAAACCCAAAGGTGAGTGCAGAAAGTTATATTTCTTAGTTCTTGTGATAAATTTGAATATAAAACTATTATGCGCATTATCTTTGCATCTGACCATAATAAAAGTGAAGTGTACGTTAAAGTCACATTTAACTAAGAAATTTTGTGTTAGTGAACCACATCACCCAATAAATGTGATCTTTTTACTATTCGACACACGTGCGTCCAAATGTGTTTCATCAACCGCTTTAATACAGTCTTAAAAAATTTAATAAAGTTATTTGAAGTATTTGGTTCAATTAAATTCAGGAAAGCATAAATGCATTAATTTACCATAAAATATGACATATAACATTGGTTCTGTAAAATATGAATGTAGGATATTTGGAATGTTATGTCTTCGGGTTTGACAATTTCTGATAATAAACTAACCAGAGCATTTTACCCAATTAAAAAATATCTATTGATCGTTTCAGATGATTGTTGGAATTGCTCCATGGCTCATCTCATAGATTCGTTATGTGATAAAATGTAGACACATTATCAACACACCACCACCACCACTCCCATATACACAAACCAACACCACCTCAACAACGCTACCACAACCGCCACAACCAACATAACTTATCACCAATAGGCCACCACCATCACACCAATAGGTTGCCACCATCACACCATCAACACACAACTATCACCACTCTCCTCTGCATACATGAACACCACACATACCACCAAATATTACAAAAAAAAAAACCAAATTCAATACCACCAACTGAACACAACTAACAGACCACCACCACATCCGTGGAAGTCAACTAGACACCAAGATCAACCTTTCAAAGGGCAACCCGCAAAGAACAAAGACCAATAGACCATGACCAACAAATGTAATAGGGCAACCCACAATAAAAAATGGAGCTGCAAATACAATAGGGTAACCCACAGAGACAAACAAACCATAGAATAGAATGTGCAACCCAACCTCCAAATGTCACAACAAAAAGAAAATTCTAAGTCTAACCCCTTTGAATCAGAAACCAAATAGAGCAAAGTGTCATAAACAGTGAAGAGCAAGCCATTGAACTAACACACTTATATGCAATTCCATTCCGTTCCTTCTAGAGGCCACAAACAAAAATAAGTAATAAGCAAACCAAAGACCACTAGCCACAATAAGCAAGCCAAATTCCATTCTTTCCAGAGGACAGAAACTACAATAAGCAAGCTGAAAACCCTAAATATATAAGGAATCTGAAACTAAAAAGTGCAAAAAAGTACAAATAACAAATGAACAGAGATCACAAAGAGCAATGAACCTTAAAAAACATCCTTCCAACTTAGAGCAAAGCCACAATTCGCAAAGAGCATGCCACACAGTGCAAAATCTTAAATTAAAAGGAGCATTCAACATATCCAAAAGTCTATATGGTAGAGGATACCGTAGAGGACAGGGAGCAAAGGAACCAATAGAGTTGGAGATTAGAGAGAAGCGAGAGAGGAGAAGGAAATAATTCCGTGCCACCACAACTGAAGATCAGAGAGAAGCAAGAGAGTAGAAAGGAGCTAGGGCAGAAATGCGAGAGAGGAGTGGGGCATGTCAAAATCTAACATAATCAAGTGTCTGTCAAAATTTAATCCCACGCAATACAAAAAGAAGTGATGATTTACATGAACATTTAAATATTTTGAAGGTTCAGTGACATGAACTAACATAATCAAGTGTCTGTCAAAATCTAATCCCACGCATTCAAAATTTGACATATTCGCCCAAATTCAAGAATTATATCCCAAACCGTTGAATCATCAAAATAGATTGATGACTTTTTCTGAGCAAGTAGGCTACAAATTTGAGTACTTTGCTCCAATAAAATTAAGCTAAATAAATATATTTTAGAACAAGCGATGATGGGATTTTGTTATGTATTTTCTTTTATTCATGTAAATCAATACTTAATTTTTGCTCAAAGCCGACCCAAATTTATAAGGTGATCACCAGAAGAGTCAATTTCAGTGAAATTCTATAAATTGTCATCATAAATATTCTCTTTATTTCTCGTATTTTCTCCTCTTTTTTGCTATTCATCCTAGTAAAATTTTGTTGCCACTCATGTATAATTTTGAATTTAATGATTAATTTTCAGCCATCAAAATTTCCTAAAGAAGATATAAGAAACCTTATTTATGCATCTTTAATCTAATGAATCCTATTAATAATTTAAAGGGAAATGCGCAGAGGATAGGCCTATCTTTTTTTTCACTTCTTAAGAGAGAAAATTCCTACTAACCTGGTAGCAGACTACAGTGTTCAGCTTAACTTTGAGCTTCTCTTTTTCCAAGTGCACCCTCTTCTGAGCTACCGAGTCACGAAAGTTTNTCGCTTTAATACAATCTTAAAAAATTTAATAAAGTTATTTGAAGTATTTGGTTTAAATAAATTCAGGAAAGCATAAATGCATTAATTTACCATAAAATATGTCATAAAACGTTGGTTCTGTAAAATATGAATGTAGAACATTTGGAATGTTGTGTCTTCGGGTTTGACAATTTCTGATGATAAACTAACCAGAGCATTTTACCCAATTAAAAAATATCCATGGATCATTTCAGATGATCGTTTGAATTGCTCCATGGCTCATCTCATAGATTCGTTATGTGATAAAATGTAGACATATTATCAACACAGCACCATCACCCTCCCATATACATAAACCAACACCACTACAACAACGCTATCACAACCGCCACAACCAACGTAACTCATCACCAATAGGCCACCACCATCACACCATCAACACACAACTATCACCACTCTCATCTACATACATGAACACCGCAGATACCACCAAAATCACAAAAAAAAAACAAATTCAATACCACCAACAAAACACAACTAACAAACCACCACCACATCTGTGGAAGTCAACTAGAGACCATGATCAACCTTCTAAAGGGCAACCCGCAAAGAACAAAGACCAATAGACCATGACCTACAAATGTAACAGGGCAACCCACAATAAAAAATGGAGCGGCAAATACAATAGGGTAACCCACAGAGACAAACAAAACTAGAATAGAATGAGCAACCCAACCTCCAAATGTCACAACAAAAAGAAAATTCTAAGTCTAACCCCTTTGAATCAGAAACCAAATAGAGCAAAGTGTCATAAACAGTGAAGAGCAAGCCATTAAACTAACACACTTATATGCAATTCCATTCCATTCCTTCTAGAGGCCCCTAAACCCTAAACCGAAGCCACAATAAGCAAGCCAAATTCCATTCTTTCCAGAGGACAGAAACTACAATAAGGAAGTTGAAAACCCCAAATATAAAAGGAATCAGAAACTGAAAAGAGCAAAAAAGTACAAATAACAAATGAACAGAGACCGCACAGAGCAATGAACCTTTAATAGCATCCTTCCAACTTAAAGCAAAGCCACAAGTCGCAAAGAGTAGACCACACAGGTCAAATCTTAAACCGAACGGAGCATTCAAAATATCCAAAAGTCTATAGGGTAGAGGATACCGTAGAGGACAGGGAGCAAAGGAACCAACAGAGTTGGAGATTAGAGAGAAGCGAGAGAGGAGAAGAGAAAAATTTCGTGCCACTACAACTGAAGATCAGAGAGAAGCAAGAGATTAGAAAGGAGCTAGGGCAGAAATGCGAGAGAGGTTTCAAACCGCGGGGCACGCGAGAGACCGCACAGAGCAAAAAAGTACAAATAACAAATGAGCAGAGACCGCACAGAGCAATGAACCTTAAATAGCATCCTTCCAACTTAGAGCAAAGCCACAAGTCGCAAAGAGCAGGCCACACATGACAAATATTAAACCGAAAGGAGCATTCAAAATATCCAAAAGTCTATAGGGTAGAGGATACCGTAGAGGACAGGGAGCAAAGGAACCAATAGAGTTGGAGATTAGAGAGAAGCGAGAGCAAAGAAGGGAAGAATTCCGTGCCACTAAAACTAAAGATCAGAGAGAAGCAAGAGAGTAGAAAGGAGCTAGGGCAGAAATGCGAGAGAGGAGCGGGGCATGCGAGAGAGGTTCCAAACCGCAGGGCACGCGAGAGAGGGCAACCAGGGTATATGTCGTGAAAAAAATGCAAACCGCGGGGTCGAACCCACGACCCACATTTAGGATAAATTATCATAATGAGCTGTTGTACCACAAATTTCAAATAGCCGTAATGGCGTTTTCCCACCGCTCCACAACAAATAAGCTGTCCTGAACACACCATCAGTTTCTAAGGATGACTTGAACCATAATCTAATAAGAAGAGGCTAATTTCTCTCTCAGAAGCCAACAGTGAAGTTATTGTATTATTCTTTTAGAAGAACATATAACTATCATTATTATTCTTTTAATTNGCAAATAAGCTGTCCCGAACACACCATCAAATTCTAAGGATGACTTGAACCATAATCTAATAAGAAGAGGCTAATTTCTCTCTGAGAAGCCAACAGTGAAGTTATTGTATTATTCTTTTAGAAGAACATATAACTATCATTATTATTCTTTTAATTTTTTATTATTACAATCTAGGAATACAAAAGAAGTGATGATTTACATGAAAATCTAAATATTTTGAAGGTTCAATGCATGAACTAACATAATCAAGTGTCTGTCAAAATCTAATCCTACACATTCAAAATTTGGCATATTCGCCCAAATTCAAGAATTATATGCCAAACCGTTGAATCATCAAAATAGATTGATGACTTTTTCTGAGCAAGTAGGCTACAAATTCGAATACTTTGCTCCAATAAAATTAAGCTAAATAAATATATTTTAGAACAAGCGATGATGAGATTTTGTTATGTATTTTCTTTTATTCATGTAACTCAATACTTAATTTTTGCTCAAAGGCGACCCAAATTTATAAGGTGATCACTAGAAGAGTCAGTTTTAGTGAAATTCTGTAAATTGTCATCGTAAATATTCTCTTTATTTCTCGTATGTTCTCTTTTTTGTTATTCATACTAGTAAAATTTTGTTGCCACTCATGTATAATTTTGAATTTAATAATTAATTTTCAGCCATCAAAATTTCCTAAAGAATATATAAGAAACCTTATTTATGCATCTTTAATCTAATGAATCCTATTAATAATTTAAAGGGAAATGCGCAGATNCTCTTTTTTGTTATTCATGCTAGTAAAATTTTGTTGCCACTCATGTATAATTTTTAATTTAATAATTAATTTTCAGCCATCAAAATTTCCTAAAGAAGATATAGGAAACCTTATTCATGCATCTTTAATCTAATGAATCCTATTAATAATTTAAAGGGAAATGCGCAGAGGATAGACCTATCTTTCTTTTTACTTGTTAAGAGAGAAAATTCCTGCTAACCTGGTAGCAGACGACCGTGTTCAGCTTAACTTTGAGCTTCTCTTTTTCCAAGTGCACCCTCTTCTGAGCTACCGAGTCACGAAAATCCNTGACAGACCTATCTTTTTTTTTACTTCATAAGAGAGAAAATTCCTACCAACCTGGTAGCAGACGACCGTGTTCAACTTAACTTTGAGCTTCTCTTTTTCCAAGTGCACCCTCTTCTGAGCTACCGAGTCACGAAAATCCGACAACCCAACCCAAGCGTTCACCAACGTACTCTGCAGTCAACCAAATATACAACTAAGTTTTTTCTATTTCATTTCCTTTAAAATTTTTCTAGAGTCAGAGAGATTAAAGCAATTTCTTATTAAATGTAAAATATATAAAAAAAAATCTGTAAATTTAAAAAGAATTTANGCCAAGCGTTCACCAACGTACTCTGCAGTCAACCAAATATACAACTAAGCTTTTTCTATTTCATTTCCTTTAAAATTTTTCTAGAGTTAGAGAGATTAAAGCAATTTCTTATTAAATGTAAAATATATAAAAAAAAATCTGTAAATTTAAAAAGAATTTANGTTTGACAACCCAAGCCAAGCGTTCACCAACGTACTCTGCAGTTAACCAAATATACAACTAAGTTTTTTTTCTTTTTTATTTCCTTTAAGTTAGAGAGATTAAAGCAATTTCTTATAAAATGTAAAATATAAAAAAAAAATCTGTAAATTTAAAAAGAATTTATATTTCACCAGCTAAATTAATTGTCTGTATTTCGTTCGCAATATAAATACCACCAAATCTTTCATATCCCAAAATATACACAATTTTAATTTTTTTTAAGAAGTGCACANTTTGTCTGTATTTCGTTTGCAATATAAATACCACCAAATCTTTCATATCCCAAAATATACACAATTTTAATTTTTTTTAAGAAGTGCACAAGAAAGGTGGCAGATATGTAAATACCTAACAATTTAGTGGCATGTATGTAAATCTTCCCTATTTTTTAACTTATTTTCCCGAAATTATATATAAAATGTATATTATTCTAAGAAAATATGTTCTAGTAAAGCAAGCTTGACAAATGGAGACCATCCCCGCAAAGCCCGCATACCTCCGCGTTGTCACACTTGATCTTGTTGACGACCAACGTCCCTGCATTAACGAATCTCCACTGAATCAAATAGTTATGCAATATTTTCAGCTTAAACTGCATCTCCCCCTCCACCACCGCAGCCGTCGCCCCATAAACTCTCGCCGCCACCATCGCCTCTTTTCCGGGCGATCCCCCACCCTTCACCGTCGTCGCTCTCTCCCTTCCCGGAGATCCGGCCCCTGCCGTTGCTACCGGCTTCTTCACGGATNGTCAAATAGTTATGCAATATTCTCAGCTTATACTGCATCTCCCCCTCAACCACCGCAGCCGTCGCCCCATAAACTCTCGCCGCCACCATCGCCTCTTTTCCCGGCGATCCCCCGCCCTTCACCGTCGTCGCTCTCTCCCTTCCCGGAGATCCGGCCCCTGCCGTTGCTACTGGCTTCTTCACCGATTCACTACCTGAACCCTGAAAGGACTTCCTCCTAAACAAATTATTAAGCCCCTGAGTGATAAAACTCCCAACTCCGGCGTTCTTACCCTTCAACGGCGACCCCGGCCTCCACGCCGGTGTCTCCGGTTTTTTCACCCGCGAGAATTTTGCTCCGTTCTCGCTCTGTTCTGATTCTGTACTACTGAAATCAACTCCAAAATCCGATCTTTTCCTCGCCTCGCTAAAAGAGAATCGACCGGAGTGCATCGGAGCGGAGGATGCCAGCGGATGTCCGATGAAGGCGGAGGGAGAAGGCGGAGTACCGGGCTTCTTCAAGGAACGTTCGACGTGGAGCTTCCCTATTTGATACCGCAGCGATCTGCTTCCCCTGTCTCCTTTGGAAATCGCGGCGGATTGTTCGGAGTAGGAGGATATGCGCTGCCGGGATGAGAAAGTGCTGACATTGTAAGTGATTGGTGCGTCGTCACGGCGTTCGGAGGAGAGGTCAGCTTCGGCGTCGGCGGCGGGGATGAGTTTCTTCGAAGCGGGCCAGAGTACGCGGGCCTGGATATCGTCGGATGAGTGTTGTTTGCTTAGTCTGCGGGGGGTGTCGGCGGCGGATTTTCTATTGGTTAGTGAAGGGGATGAGGGAGTGCTGGGTGGGCGGAGGAGGCTGGAGCGGCGGGCGGGGGAGTTTGTGGAATCTTCGACGTCGTGGATGTTAANATAATTTTCTTTATCTTTTTCCTTAAAATGATAAGTGATTAAATATCTAAAGGAAGTTGTGTGAAGTATTAGACTTCAATAGAATTTCTGTTATATCTCTTCAATTATAAATTCATGATTTGTGTCTAACAAGTGTGTCCTCGATGGCATGATTAAAGTTTAGAGTTTGAGGGCGAAAATGGTTGTATGTGTAATGTAGGATGGCAAAAAAATATTTGGGTGGCTGGTTTGGAAAAGTCATAAGGTGTTGGGTGAAGATAGGGTTTGCTGGTGGTGGATGCNCAATTCTGAATAGTTTTCTTTATCTTTTTTCTTAAAATGATAAGTGATTAAATATATAAAGGAAGTTGTGTGAAGTATTAGACTTCAATGGAATTTCTGTTGTATCTCTTCAATTATAAATTCATGATCTGTGGCTAACAAGTGTGTCCTCGATGGCATGATTTAGGTTTAGAGTTTGAGGGCGAAAATGGTTGTATGTGTAATGTAGGATGGCAAAGAAATATTTGGGTGGCTGGTTTGGAAAAGTCATAAGGTGTTGGGTGAAGATAGGGTTTGCTGGTGGTGGATGCTAAAAACTTTTGAATAGGACTAGAGTCAGGCTAGCTTTGATACAAGATGATACCAAAATTAACTCAAATAATAATAAAAAAACATATAGTATTATTGAAAAAATAATATAAGTTACAATGGACACATGGAAAGAGAAATAACAATTAACCCAACACTCACTNTAGGCTAGCTTTGATACAAGATGATACCAAAATTAACTCAAATAATAATAAACAAACATATATTATTATTGAAAAAATAATATAAGTTACAATGGACACATGGAAAGAGAAATAACAATTAACCCAACACTCACTAAACTAAGAGTGTATACCAAAGTTGGAGGAGAATGGTGATGCGTGGAGAAAGAGTGTGAAGGTGGTTGCGGCGAATGTAAAGGATAGGGAAAGCTGGCAGTTGGTTACATCCAAGAAACTGGTGGCTAGGTATAGGAGGTGTTGTAGTGAAGTGGGCGANTGTGGAGAAAGAGTGTGAGGTGGTTGCAGCGAATGTAAAGGACAAGGAAAGCTGGCAGTTGGTTACATCCAAGAAACTGGTGGCTAGGTATAGGAGGTGTTGTAGTGAAGTGGGCGACTGGGCTTAGTAGAAACATCGACGGTTGCCGGAAGTAAGTAGGTGAGGTGGGAATGGAGTAGTTGGTAGGTAGCTGGAGGGAAAACAACTACATGCTAGTTTTGTGTTGGTCTGTAATAAGGATGGTGATGGAAAAAATGATGGGGCGATTTCACAGGAAGGGAAGTTGAGGAAAAATATTGCTTCGGGAGAGAGATACAACCGAAGCAAAACTCGACTCCTGAAATATAACCATCACCTTAAAATGAGATACAGTCGGAACATCACTCATCCTTGAATAACAGGGGACTCCAACGACTTTCTTGACAAAAACACAATCAAAATTGCTCTCAAACATACTTATAATATAAGGGTAACTAGGGATGTCTCTTTGGTTAGGCAACAATCTTATGGCCATAATGAATTGATCTGCCCATAAAGTCCTCTTGATTGAACTCATTCATGTAGGGCTGCTGAACTAACCCAAGCACATGTTACTGTCGTGTCCCACATAGGCATGAGATGCACCCCACCCCACATCAGGTTGATTAGCACTATGTAATTGTGGTTTGACTCTAATTTAGAAACTAAAATCATTGGCGAAGTTGAAGGAGTATCTACTTTGATAGGAGAATGAGGAGGTGAGCTAGCTTTAGAAGAATTGCCTGTTGCTTATGTGGTGAGTTCATTCATAGATATTGCATAATAATTTCAATATAAAAATTCCAAAGGTTTTAAGAAAACAATAAGGAAATTCTTGCAAGCTTTTTTTTTAAGGGGACTTCTTTTTTTATTTATCTTTTTAACTACCTTCTTCAAAAATTCCATAACTTCTAGACCATTTGATATTAAATAAGAAGAAAGATGAGAGAGAGAGAGAGAGAGAGAGAGAGAGAGGGAGAGAGAGAGAGAGAGAGAGTTTTGCCAACTCAGAGTTTGTTTAGGGCAGTTGTGCCAGGAGGCATGGTGCAGAAGCTGTTACGGGGGAACTGTGTGTTTGTTTATTTTGAACTGTTGTGCAACAGCTGTGCTGCAGCTGTTTATGAACGAATGATCATTATGCCTCTGCTGTATAGTGTTGTTTATAACATAATGAATTCTTCTTTCACATTTTGGACTTAAAAATATATATTTAGTTTGAATATTACCAAATAAAAATTAGGACCTCATAAAATAGTAACACAACAAACAAAATTATAAAAAAAGATTGTTAAAATAATAATTTATATTATCATAGTATTACTTTAAAGTGCAGCTGATTATTGTCACGAGATAATTCCTTATCCAATAAAACTCTCCATTTTTAGTCACTATCGGTGATGGAATCCTCGAATCGATCTACCCGCCTAAAGAAGCCACACTTCATTGTTTTATTCCTCATACACTAGTAAAATTGTCTCACATAGTTATGTGTTTGTTGTGAAGTAAACAGAGAAGAGTTCCTTAGACATCTCTTTCTTTCAAACTCGAAGTATTCCTTCAATGACACTTCATAAGGATGAGTGTCCTTTGCTAAACATTTTCTTTCCTATCCCTAGCAATATTGCTAGCTCTTTCAAAATTAGTGATGTGGTAATTGATACTAAAAAATGGTTTGAGAAACCTTATCTGTAAGAGATATCCAACATCTACCAAATAATATTTATCTAATAAAAATATAATAATTAGTATTGTAGTAAAAGTACCTTTTCATTTATTCATATTCAAGCAAACCCAAGGGTGAGTGCAAAAAGTTATATTTCTTAGTTCTTGTGATAAATTTGAATATGCAACTGTTATGTGCATTATCTTTGCATCTGACCATAACAAAAGTGAAGTGTATGTTAAAGTCACATTTAACTAAGAAATTTTGTGTTAGTGAACCACATCACCCAATAAATGTGATCTTTTTACTATTCGACACACGTGCGTCCAAATGCGTTTCATCAATCGCTTTAATACAATCTTAAAAAAATTAATAAAGTTATTTGAAGTATTTGGTTTAATTAAATTCAGGAAAGCATAAATGCATTAATTTACCATAAAATATGTCATATAACATTGGTTTTGTAAAATATGAATGTAGGACATTTGGAATGTTGTGTCTTCGGGTTTGACAATTTCTGATGATAAACCAACCAGAGCATTTTATCCAATTAAAAAATATCCATTGATCATTTCAGATGATCGTTTGAATTGCTCCATGGCTCATCTCATAGATTCTTTATGTGATAAAATGTAGACATATTATCAACACAGCACCATCACCACTCCCATATACACAAACCAACACCACTACAACAACGCTATCACAACCGCCACAACCAACGTAACTCATCACCAATAGGCCACCACCATCACACCATCAACACACAACTATCACCACTCTCATCTACATACATGAACACC
>JXCR01082863.1:65904-89003 GCA_002079205.1 Phalaenopsis hybrid cultivar
GTTGTGGTCGGACAAAGGGGAGGAGCCGGCGGCAGCGTTCGCGCGTGGGAGGGATTGGCGTCTCTCCATGAATAGTGCGCCGGGAGGAGAGGATGGAGTTGGTTCTGCGGCACCTGTTTATATGATTTGCCTCCTGTTAAAGCCGGAGAGCAAAGTCTTCAGTTTTGTTAATTTACAATACCTTTATTTTAAAAAATAAGGTTATATGTTTGATTGGGTAAGTATTTTTGGTTAAAAATAATAAAAAAAATTTAAAATATTGAATTCAAATGCTAGTAGTCCCTGAAATAATAATAATAATAATAATAATAATAATAATAATAATAATAGTTAATATTAATATTATTATATGTTACTTTATTTTTATCTGCATCAAATTCGTGTTATTAATTTTAAAACTAATAATAATAAAGAAAGCCTAATTATGTAGTATTTCATAATTTATTTTTAGAAAATATTTAATTTGCTGTGGAATAAGAAAATTTTGAGGGGTAATTAATATTTAAATTTTGATAAAATATTTTAGATTGAATAAATAATAAAATTTAATATTATTTTCATAACATAATGATTTTATTAAAATAGGATTATGATTTTAGATGATACTTTTAAAGGGAATATAAACATTAAAATAAAAATGGTTCACTTTACTAATCTAATAAAAGTTAAAGGCGGCCAATTAATTGTTTTTTTATAGTCATTTTTTGTTAAGCATTTTAAATTATGCTTTACAGCAAATCAGACAAAGCACACCTGTAGGCCGTGAAATATATGACTGATTGAGTCAAATGCCTCGTTAAATAATTCAATATACTAGCAATTTTAATCTCCATGAACAAGTCTTCGATGATAAACAAATACAATCCTTTAATATATATATATATATATATATANTATAATTTATTTTTAGAGAATATTTAATTTGCTGTGGAATAAGAAAAATTTGAGGGGATAATTAATATTTGCATTTTGATAAAATATTTTAGATTGAATAAATAATAAAATATAATATTATCTTCATAACATAATGATTATATTAAAATAGGATTATGATTTTAGATGATACTTTTAAAGGGAATATAAACATTAAAATAAAAANATATATTAAATTAAAGTTAAGTTGACGTGGTCAATAAAATACCATTTATTTAATTATTTATTTTTATGTTGGATTTAATATTAATGAAATAAATATATTGTAATTAATTATATAAATACAAAATATTATGATTAATGAAAGAAATGTTTCGTAATCACTTCGATTCGTCGTGCAAGAATAATTAAATGACCACCGTCAAGCGGCCACTTCGGTTCATCAACCAACCACTTTGGTCCGTCGAGCG
This sequence comes from Phalaenopsis hybrid cultivar, assembly GCA_002079205.1. Classification (NCBI taxonomy): domain Eukaryota; kingdom Viridiplantae; phylum Streptophyta; class Magnoliopsida; order Asparagales; family Orchidaceae; genus Phalaenopsis; species Phalaenopsis hybrid cultivar. The sequence goes on from JXCR01082863.1 coordinate 67,248, forward strand.
ACCACAACTAAACAAACATCGTCGAGTGGCCACCTCGGTTAGTTGACCGATTGGCTCAATTGACAAGCCCAAATATGCGAATAGGTGTCACCCTTATACAAAAGAGTGCGGTGTCAATGAAAATAACTCTTATGGGTAAACTTATGCTTCTACATTTCTCCTCCTATAATCTATAGAGGGAGCTTTCATGTAGAAGGGGAGGCAGACCATTTTGGCTCTCCTCCTGTCTTGTGACACATTTTTTATCTATAAAATGGTCTGAAAGCCCGAAGGACACCACCACTAGGGTCAATCACTTCGTCAACTCTTTCTCTCTCCTCTCTCTTTGGGTTTACTACCGCTCTATGCCTTGATAATGTACCACGAAATGATTCTAGATTAAACACACACACACACAAACACACATATATGTATGTATGTATGTATGTATGTATGTATGTATGTATGTATGTATAATATCTATAAGTCAGGAACCACCTATTGTGCCTATCTGGTTTAAGTTTCCTAGCCTCAAACTTCATCTCTTTAATCACTGTATCCTCTTCTCCCTTCTGGCCACTTTAGGTATACCTATGATGCTGGATTTTTCCACCATTAATCTCACAAGACCTTGTTGGCTCTAAAAAGTTGAGGAGTTGTTAAGTTGTCGGCTGCTAGGATGGATATCCTAACACCCGTTTTAATTTAATATATATAATTTGGAAAAAAATAGTATTTTAAATTTTTGAAAATACAAGACCGAATCGATTGCACATCCCCAGTAGTTTAAATAAACGAGCCTAATATCGTAAGTAGTGTAAATATCCCAAGGGATAAATACATTACTTACTAGTGAAGGCTCGATTAAACAAACTAAATATTGTATGACATCCATTTAAGTCTGCGAAACCATTTTTATGCTGACCGACAAATTCTCCTATTTAATACGAAGAATTAAATAGGGTTTATATTAAGCTGGGTTCAAAAAAACTTCCTATAAGGGCAAGCCCCTATAGTTAATTACATCTTAGATAACTGAAGTCGCCTAAGAAAACTCTCGATAAAAATCAGAGAATATTGTCTTCAAAGAAGTCAAATGATTATGACTTTTCAACGAGATCGGACAAAGATGTGTGAAAGAGGAATGGTTCAAATCTGAAACATTTTATTTTAGAATCCAAAGGAGGAAGAACTAGGGGATGTCATAAATCCGGAGGAGAACCTCGGTGACTTCCCAAGCTATCCTATGGTTTTGCTTCAATTTTGGAGATTAGAATTATTGAATGTTTCATCCTGCCAATTTTATTAATTAGGGCTTATATTCAGGTGAAACGATCACACAAATAGCCTGAAAGATATTAGGATTTAGGTCGAGACAGACGACAACCTCAAAATTCTAAAACAGGTTAGGGCTTAAATTTTATAGCAGAGCTTTACAAATGCCTAAAGATAAATTGAGGATTTATGTTGCATAAGCAAAAAACTTCGAATTCCTATGGATTTTGTATTTAATTCTAAAGAATGGTTTAGCTGGTGAAGACATGTTTTGCTTTTGAAGATGGTCGTGCTGCCCACAATGCTAGCTTCAAGCTCCTTGTTGTAGCAAGTTTAATTTTTCTAATGTGTCAAGTTATGATATCAAATCAGATGTCCCTATTGTTATGGTTCTTTAAATATTATGAGGCATATTAAAGTTGATTAGAGCGACACCGGTTAGGATCCTACGGTTCNGTATATTAAATTAAAGTTAACTTGAAGTGGTCAATAAAATACCATTTATTTAATTATTTATCTTTATGTTGGATTTAATATTAATGGAAGAAATATATTGTGATCAATTATATAAATACAAAATATTATGATTAATGAAAGAAATGTTTTGTAATTACTTCGATTCGTCGTGCAACAATAATTAAATGACCACCGTCAAACGGCCACTTCGGTTCATCAACCAACCACTTTGGTCCGTCGAGCGACCACTACCAAACAAATATCATTGAGTTGCCACCTCGGTCAGTCGACCGATTGGCTCAATTGACAAGCCCAAATATGTGAATAGGTGCCACCCTTATACAAAAGAGTGCGGTGTCAATGAAAATAACTCTTATGGGTAAACTTATGCTTCTACATTTCTCCTCCTATAATCTATAGAGGGAGCTTTCATGTAGAAGGGGAGGCAGACCATTTTGGCTCTCCTCCTGTCTTGTGACACATTTTTTATCTATAAAATGGTCTGAAAGCCCGAAGGACACCACCACTAGGGTCAATCACTTCGTCAACTCTTTCTCTCTCCTCTCTCTTTGGGTTTACTACCGCTCTATGCCTTGATAATGTACCACGAAATGATTCTAGATTAAACACACACACACACATATGTATGTATGTATGTATGTATAATATCTATAAGTAAGGAGCCACCTATTGTGCTTATCTGGTTTAAATTTCCTAGCCTCAAACTTCATCTTTTTAATCACTGTATCCTCTTCTCCCTTCTGGCCACTTTAGGTATACCTATGATGCTGGATTTTTCCACCATTAATCTCACAAGACCTTGTTGGCTCTAAAAAGTTGAGGAGTTGTTAAGTTGTCGGCTGCTAGGATGGATATCCTAACACCCGTTTTAATTTAATATATATAATTTGGAAAAAAAATAGTATTTTAAATTTTTGAAAATACAAGACCGAATCGATCACACATCCCTAGTAGTTTAAATAAACAAGCCTAATATCGTAAGTAGTGTAAATATCCCAAGGGATAAATACATTACTTACTAGTGAATGCTCGATTAAACAAACTAAATATTGTATGACATCCATTTAAGTCTGCGAAACCATTTTTATGCTGACCGACAGATTCTCCTATTTAATACGAAGAAGGAACTAGGGGATGTCATAAATCCGACAGATTCTCCCTCCTATTTAATACGAAGAATTAAATAGGACCCATATTTTATTTTAGAATCCAAAGGAGGAAGAACTAGGGGATGTCATAAATCCGGAGGAGAACCTCGGTAACTTCCCAAGCTATCCTATGGTTTTGCTTCAATTTTGGAGATTAGAATTATTGAATGTTTCATCCTGCCAATTTTATTAATTAGGGCTTATATTCATGTGAAACAATCACACAAATAGCCTGAAAGATATTAGGATTTAGGTCGAGACAGACGACAACCTCATAATTCTAAAACAGGTTAGGGCATAAATTTTATAGCAGAGCTTTACAAATGCGTAAAGATAAATTGAGGATTTATGTTGCATAAGCAAAAAATTTTGAATTCCTATGGATTTTTTATTTAATTCTAAAGAATGGTTTAGCTGGTGAAGACATGTTTTGCTATTGAAGATGGTCGTGCTGCCCACAATGCTAGCTTCAAGCTCCTTGTTGTAGCAAGTTTAATTTTTTTTTAATGTGTCAAGTTATGATATCAAATCAGATGTCCCTATGGTTATGATTCCTTAAATTTAATGGGGCATATTAAAGTTGGTTAGATCAACACCGGTTAGGATCTTACAGTTCCCTCGTTCCGGTACCACTATTTTCTATCGGATTCACTTAGTCCAAATGAATGTACTAAACTCAACTCAATGAGTTTCATACTTTCATTTAGACTGTGGGAAATCTCGTTAGCAGCCGTAGATTACCTCCTTTGAGGGATTACCGATCATCCGATAGAGACATTTTAATTTAGTTGCAATTGTTGTTTTGTGATGATTGTGATTAAATTTTGAGTTATCTTATATTTTGAATGTTATGGTGATGAATTCTATCTTGATTGATTTTAATTTTGGTTTTGGTTTCAGTTTTGTGGCTATCCTAACAGTTTTGGTTTTCATACAGGGTGACATCGTTATTTAGCATGCAAGTTCATAAGCATAAAAGTACAATATAGAAAATACTGAAAAAGAAGGTACTGTAAACTGTAAAAACGTACCTAACGAATCTTCTCGTTCCTCCACTTGAAACTTTAGTATCTTTGCGAGGCATATATATATTTTTTGTAGGAATTAAAACATGCTTGTAGTAAAAGTAGAGAGTACAGTTTGAGGTGTGTATACCAGATCCTATGTCATATTTTGGTGGTTCCAAATTTTGAGGAGGATTCTATTAAGAAAATCATAATAAGTCTAGATGTCCTGCAAGATTTCCAAAGGATCATGAAGAAGTCTCGGGTAATACCCTAGACATTTCATAGTCCCTGGAATTATCTAGATTTCATTTTGGCCTTATTATGTTTACTGTATAGTTCATCCAGTTAATACTCTTATGCTCAATGAATTTGATGTTTTGATTATCCCTTAAGTAGGGTAATTGTCACTTGATGTCTCATTTATGAGTTATATAGATAAAGACCCTTAGAGGCAACTCAACTCAATTAAGGAATTTAATTAATTTAATTTTTAAAGAATGGGCTTGTAGTGTTTTGAAAAGTTTTAAATTAATTATAGGTTACTTTCTAAACCTCATTAGACAAAATTTTGATTAAGCCTAGTTCACTACTAAACCCTTAAGATTTAATTAGATTTGTAATTTTAAGAAAAAAAAATATTTTTAATATTTATATTCTAAATCCTTATCATGAATTATAAATCATTTTAAAACTATTAATTGGGGGATTCAAATCATTGAGTTATGATCTTCCAAAAACAAACCCCTCACCTTTTTTCTTAAATACTTTTCCAAATTTCATTAATTTTAAGAAATTACAAATTTATCCTTTATAAGACCAAAATGGAATTGGTTTCTACCACTTACCCCTTATATATTTCAATCTTCGAAACATATCAATTAAGATCATTTTTTTGCCCAGTTAGCCCTTTGGTTAAGCCTAAATACTAACAAAGCGTAAATTTCAAAATTACTCTTTTGCCCTTAAGACTTTAATACCCTATAATTCATTAAATTAAATTCAAATAACTTGAAAATTTTATGTTACCCCAATTATGGGTTAATTAAAACATCAGAGGAGAAAATGTGATTTTTTTTTTAATTTATTTAATTTTATAATTTTTTTTAATGCAAAAATAGGGATTTTCAATGAAAATTTAATATCTCAATCAAAATAAAACTTCTGTACTTAAGAAAATTATTAGAGGTTCACCTAGATCAGAGGACCACTTGGACCAATTTTCATGATTTTTAAAGGTTTAATTTAATTATTAGAATTATTTGTTTCTATTGAGCATTAATTAAATATAAAATATTATTTAAGGATAAATTAAGTTTTATATTTTTCTTAAATCTCTCTAAGTCCAAGGAACCCAAATCAATAAATTTTACATTTTTTTGGATTATATTATAATTATTAAAATTATTTTTAGTGAAAAATTAGAGAAAATTCATTTTCAAGCCTTTAAAATTAATATCTTGACTTAGAAAATTAGGAAAGTTATTTTAATTGGTCCCAAGTGATCAAGAAACCAAATGTGACATTTTAGTGTGTTTTTACCATTTTTCAATTTTTTCAATTTTTTAATTATTTAAAGGTTTAAAAATAGCTTAAAAATGAAAATTTTATTTAATTCAAATTCTATTTTTATTAGGTTTCTCTGGTCATAAGGAGCTCCCAAAATTAATTTGGTGATTTTTTTGAGTTTTATTTTAATTATTAGAATTATTTTAATGCAAAAAAAATGTGATTTCTCTTAATTAATCCATTTGAGTGATCAAATTAACTCCGATTGACTTGAAATTTTTATGAGGAGTCCCTATAACATTAAATTATAGTGTGGAATAGTTTTTTTCTGTCATTTATTAATTACTCCAAATTAATTTTCTTTTCATTTTAGGGTTAATGATAATTAAGGTTATTTTTAATGAGTTGAATCAAGTTTATACTTTTTCTCTGATTCTGTGACCACGGTGAACCTAACAAAATAAGTTTTATTTTTATGATGAGTATTTTAATTATTATAATTTTTATAACAAAATAGGGGTCAATAACTTGAAAATTAGATATCTCTAGTTAGAGATACCCCTTGACCTTAAAAAAATATGAGGAGATGCCTAACAATAGAGACATCAAAAGCCCCATGGTCCCATGCCATGGTGAAATGTCTATACAAATGGATAATCAAAATAAGGAAAATACTATTTAATTAATTAAAAATAAAATATGCATCAAATGGTCATGAAATTATTTCCACATTATTTTTCTCTGTTCACTGAGCAAGAGAATATTTTTATTTTATTTTTGTGATTTTTCTACACCAAGTTATGTATTTTTAAAGTTCTGGCTATTAAATAATTCAAGAAATTTCCTAATTTTCTGCTTATCCACGTGGCGCCACGCAATCCTACAACGGCTCTGAAGCTCCACGCGGCACACTCCCACTCGACGTCGTCATCCACGCGCTGCCCTGTCAGCCCGCTTTTTCGACCCCTCCATCAATCCGATGCAATTAGAGCCTTCCATTTGATAAACACGCAATACAATAGCTATGGGTCATTGTCCCCAAAGCCTCTGGCCCAAGAACCGTCCACCTTCAAACCCTAATATCTCTCTCGATACTCAACCATATCAAGTGAGGATAGTTCCTATCGACTCATCTTCATGAGACACACACATCCATATGGTTAATTAAACTCTAAATCAACTCTATGCTCATGGAGAATTAAATGAAGCTCGGTTTAGGGTTTAGATTCAATACATTGGTCCACAAGGGGAAGCCCGATTGGATGCTTGTGGAAGCTTCATGGGTGTCCAAAGAGCTTCTAGACAAAGCCTCAAGCCGTGGTGAAATTCCTAGGTATGATTTCGACCAAGGCCGGTTTGGGGTATTGATCAAATTTCACCCTAGGGTGCTCTGGTGATGGGGCTTCTATGGGGATCTTCCTCTCTCACTATGGGGATGGTGCATGATCAATTAATGTGAATTTGGTGGAGTATGTGGAGATGTCCTGTTTCGGCCTAGGGATTGAGCTCCAAAATTGAGCTCGAGCAGTGGATTTGAGTGGCTAAGTATGGTTGGATTGAACTCAAGAGGTCTTGAGGATGCTCTGGAAGCAATTTGGCAGAGTCTCCCCAAGGAATATCAAGCTCTCATTGTTTAGCCATGGAGTGGGGGGGGGTTTAAATTGATGGGGAAGGAGAGGCCACCAGAGGCAATTGGTGGGTGCTTTAGGTTGCTTATGTGAATGCCAACAAGGTGAAAAAATTCAATTGGGATGACACTGCTTGGATGGGTTTAATTTTGAGTTTTAGCTTAGGTGGAACACTTGGGGGTGGCTTTTCCGGCAGCCTAGGTGGCCGAACGGCCAGGCTCAGGTCACCATCTGATTCAGAGAGGTCAGGGCCTGGGTTTGGTGAAGTAAATTGGGATTGGCCATGTGTAAAGGTGTTGAATTAAAATAGGATGTTGGAAGGGCCATTTTGGGTCAATTTGGGTTAANTTTTTCCGGCAGCCTAGGTGGCCGACCGGCCAGGCTCAGGTCACCATCTGATTTAGAGAGGTCAGGGCTTGGGTTTGGTGAAGTCAATTGAGATTGGCCATGTGTAAAGGTGTTGAATTAAAATAGGATGTTGGAAGGGCCATTTGGGTCAATTTGGGTTAAATCATGGATTTGGGTTGGGTTCACCCACCAAGGCTGGCTTTGGTGCTGAGGGAAATCACATGGTTCAGGGTAATCATTGGTAAGGTTCCTATTCAAGTGATTTGGTTAAGTATGGGGTTTAGGTGATTCATGGGAGGGGTTAAAATAATCTTAAGGATATTTTAAAGTGGCTTGGCCTCTTGCCACTAATAGTATGGTAATGTAGCATAGCTCTCATGGCTCACCTATGGCTTGGGAGTGACTTCATGGCTTGTCCTTGGCTTGGTCAACTGTCATGAGGAGAGATTTTTTAATTCATGAAATATTTTGGTGGATTTTGGCAGGATGCTTGATTTGGAATGAATTGATTTTGAATTTAGGACTTTAGGAATGATTTTAATCAAATGGATGATGAAGAGAAAGAATTATCATGTAGGCTTTAGATTTGAGCTTTTGAAATTAAATGTGGTGGGCTTGGGCTTTTGAAATTGAGTTTGAATTTGGGCTAAAATTTGGGCTATATGAATGTTGAGTTTGGTGTAGGAATATGTCATGAAGGCTTTGGAAGAATTTCAAGTGATTTTGAATTAAATTGGGGGGCTAATTTAGTAGATCTAGGCATATGGTCAAAATTGAGGAATTTTGATTTGGGTAAAATTGGGCTTACAATTGGGTCAAATTGAGCTTGAATTTTGTTTAGATTGGAATTAGGGATACTGAATTTTGATTTGGAATTGAAATTGGGCAAGATTGGAGCCAATTGGGAAAAAATGGGGTTAATTTGGGGGCATTTGGGCCTTTAAGGGCAAATTGGGGCTTTTGGTCAAATTTGGTCAAATTTGGTCAAATTGATGATTAAAAATTGAAATAGGGAATTATTGGGAATTTTTGGATTTTTTTGGAATTTTTAGGTCATGAAGGGCATTTTTGTAATTTTGGTAATTTTTTGGGGTATTTTAGAAATTTGGTAATTTNAAAATTGGGGCTTTTGGTCAAATTTGGTCAAATTTGGTCAAATTAATGATTAAAAATTGAAATAGGGAATTATTGGGAATTTTTGGATTTTTTTGAAATTTTTAGGTCATGAAGGGCATTTTTGTAATTTTGGTAATTTTTTGGGGTATTTTAGAAATTTGGTAATTTTGGTGAATTTTGTTCAATTTAGGTAGTGGTAAGGGGTTTGAGATGATTTTTGGACAAATTTGGGCATTTTGAGCAATTTTGGGATTTTTGTCAAAGATTGAGGTTGTAGGGATATTTTGGTAATTTGGTGATTTTGGGCCAAAATGGGTCAACAAGCCAGGAAGCCATACCAAATCAATAGGAGCCATGTGAGGAATCATTTTGGATGCTTAGTATGTTGGTTCTAACCCTCTAGGGGTATAGGTTCATCCATATGAGCTTTTCAAAAGGAGTCAGGAGACCAACCTAAGGGGTCATAGGGTTTAAGGTATGTGAGAGAATGTAGTGTGTGCAAGCTAGCCCCACCAAAATCAGATCAGCCAGGGTTAGTCCTAAGGTCTGACCATCCTATGGGGGACTCCCCTTGAGCTCCTCCAAATTGACCCCACCTACTAAGTGCTAGAGGTCAGGACCAATATGTGGAACTTCAGATTGAGCAAAGAAGGGTTTAGAATTTCTAATGGTGAGGGTTTCGTTTCTAGTTCTCTGAGAATAGTCAACAGAAAAGTCCTATAGCTAGACCTTAGGCTACTAAAGAGAAAAAAAACTAGATATCAACCAAAACTGAGGTCAACAGACCTGTTGCTGTAAAATTTTTGGTAGAAAAGAACATAACCTTAACTGAAGTAGATTAAATATGGATTGACACTACTCACAATGGTTATTGGCAATAAGTGCTGATGGAAAAAGTACCCTTTTACTATGGAGCTAGTTGGATGTTTGGTCACACACATGACAAATGTTTTAGAGTGTGCCCTAAGTTAAGAATTATACCTCCAGTCCATTTGGATGATCCATCTGAAGAGGTTCTTAATTAGAAGAATCCAATAGAAGAACAGATAGATAACAGGAATGAGGTTGCCACAAATATGTGTGAAAATCTATAAGAAGGTTCAAAAGATATTGAATAATGTCAGGTTCAAGGCTCTACAACACAGAGAGAAGGTTATGAGTTTTCAATAGGAGACTCACAGTTGTTGAAAATTTTTCGAACATATGAGGTTGACCCTAAGCCTCTTAAACATCCCAATCTACTACTTCCTGCTATGGCAACTAAAATCAGGCCTCACAATATGAATCTAAGTAAGACTAGTCCATCAACAGACTTGGAACGCACAAGAGTGGAAGATCATCCCATTGAAATAGTTTACCCTGAAGCTTTTTCAATTTACCTTCATATTATTGAGGACAGTAACCTGGAAATTGTCAGAGATAAACTTGAAGAGGATTGACAAATAAAAAGTAGTAGAAGAAGAAAGAAGGGAAGTTTGGTACTTAAAAAGCTTTTGAATGATAATCTTGTGGGAACTAGTAGAAACATTGGACTCTTGGTAACTATATAAGGGCTTCAGAGTCTTTATATCATGATTAAAATCATTTGTTGGAACATTAGGGGTTTTTATGATTCCAGATCCCTTAGTAAACTCTCAAATTTAAATAGAATCTACAAGTTTTGCTGTTTTGCTATTTTAGAACAAATGATTCCCATAATTAAATAAAAGATTGAAAGGAAGTTTTATAGTTTTCACTCATTTGCTAATGTCAATAGCAAGATTTGGGTTTTCAGCAGGAAAGAAGTAGACTGTAAAATTTTGCTAATGTCACTCTCAGTTTTTACACATTTACATAAAGTTTGATGCTCTGGAAGATGCTGTAACCTTTGTATATGCTAGTTATCATAGTAAGGATAGACTAAAGTTANCAAAATTAATTACCAATATTCTCAACAGGACGAAATATACATTTCGAAGGACTTGAATTTCTTACAACTGATTAATATAAATTAAATTAAAGTTAACTTGACGTGGTCAATAAAATACCATTTATTTAATTATTTATCTTTATGTTGGATTTAATATTAACGAAAGAAATATATTGTAATTAATTATATAAATACAAAATATTATGATTACTGAAAGAAATGTTTTGTAATCACTTCGATTTGTCGAGCAACAACAATTAAATGACCACCATCAAGCGGCCACTTCGGTTCATCAACCGACCACCTTGGTCCGTCGAGCGACCACCACCAAACAAATATCATCGAGTTGCCACCTTGGTTAGTCGACCGATTGGCTCAATTGACAAGCCCAAATATGCGAATAGGTGCCACCCTTACACAAAAGAGTGCGGTGTCAATGAAAATAACTCTAATGGGTAAACTTATGCTTCTACATTTCTTCTCCTATAATCTATAGAGGGAGCTTTCATGTAGAAGGGGAGGCAGGCCATTTTGGCTCTCCTCCTGCTTGTGACACATTTTTTATTTATAAAATGGGTCTGAGAGCCCGAAGGACACCACCACTAGGGTCAATCACTTCGTCAACTCTTTCTCTCTCCTCTCTCTTTGGGTTTATTACCGCTCTATGCCTTGATAATGTACCACGAAATGATCTAGATTAAACACACACACACACACACACACACATATGTATGTAAGCCTGTATGTATAAATAATATCCACAAGTCAGGAGCCACCTATTGTGCCTATTTGGTTTAAGTTTCCTAGCCTCAAACTTCATCTCTTTAATCATCGTATCCTCTTCTCTCTTCTGGCCACTTTAGGTATACCTATGATGCTAGATTTTTCCACCATTAATCTCACAACACCTTGTCGGCACTAAAAAGTTGAGGAGTTGTTAAGTTGTCGGCTGTTATGATGGATATCCTAACACCCGTTTTAATTATATATATATAATTTGGAAAAAAATAGTATTTTAAATTTTTAAAAATTCAAGACCAAATCGATCTCATATCCCCTGTAGTTTAAATAAACGAGCATAATATCGTAAGTAGTGTAAATATCCCAAGGGATAGATACATTACTTGCTAGTGAAGACTCGATTAAATAAAGAAAAGATTGTATGACATCCATTTAAGTCCACGAAACCATTTTTATGTTGACCGACAAATTCCCCTATTTAATACAAAAAATTAAATAGAGTTTATTTTAAGCTTGGTTCGAAAAAATAAGGCAAGGCCTTATAGTTAATTACATCCTAGATAACTGAAGTCGCCTAAGAAAACTCTCGATAAAATTAGGGAATATTATCTTCAAAGAAGTTAAATGATTATGACTTTTCAACGAGATCGGACAAAGAGGTGTGAAAGAGGAATGATTCAAATCTGGAACATTTTATTATGGAATCCAAAGAAGGAAGAGCTACGGGATGCCATAAATCCGGAGGAGAACCTCGGTGACTTCCCATGCTATCATATGGTTTAGCTTCAATTTTGGAGATTAGAATTATTGAATGTTTCATCCTGTCAATTTTATTAATTAGGGATTATATTCATGTGAAACGATCACACATATAGCCTGGAAGATATTAGAATTTAGGTTGTGACAGACGACAACCTCAAAATTCTAAAACAGGTTAGAACTTAAATTTTATAGCAGAGCTATACAAATGCCTAAAGATAAATTGAGGATTTATATTGCATAAGCAAAAAACCTCGAATTCCTATGGATTTGTCATTTAATTCTAAAGAATGGTTTAGCTGGTGAAGACATGCTTTGCTATTGAAGATGGTCGTGCTACTCACAATGCTAGCTCCAAGCTCCTTGTTGTAGCAAGTTTAAGTTTTCTAATGTGTCAGGTTATGATATCAAATCAGATGTCCCTATGGTTATGGTTCTTTAAATATTATGGGGCATATTAAAGTTGGTTAGAGCGACACCGGTTAGGATCCTATGGTTCCCTCGTTCCGGTACCACTATTTTTTATCGGATTCACTTTGTCCAAATGAATTTATTAAACTCAACTCAATGAGTTTCATACTTTCGTTTAGACCGTGGGAAATCTCGTTAGCAGCTGTAGGTTACCTCCTTCGACGGATTCCCGATCATTCGATAGAGACATCTTAATTTGGTTGCAATTGTTGTTTTGTGATGATTGTGATTAAATTTTGAGTTGACTTATATTTTGAATGTTGTGGTGATGAATTTTATCTTGATTAATTTTAATTATGGTTTTGGTTTTAGTTATGTGGCTATCTTAACAGTTTTGGTTTTCATACAGGGTGACATCGTTATTTAGCATGAAAGTTCGTAAGCATAAAAGTACAGTGTAAAAATTACTAGAAAAGAAGGTACTGTAAACTATAAAAGCGTACCTGGCGAGTCTTCTCGGTCCTCCACTTGAAACTTTAGTATCTTTGCGAGACATATATATAATTTTTGCAGGAATTAAAACATGCTTGTAGTAAAAGTAGAGAGTACAGTTTGAGGTGTGTATACCAGATCCTATGTCATATTTTGGTGGTTCCAAATTTTGAGGAGGATTCTATTAAGAAAATCATAATAAGTCCAGATGTCCTTCAAGATTTCCAAAGGATCATGAAGAAGTCTCGGGTAATACCCTAGACATTTCATAGTCCCTGAAATTATCTAGATTTCATTTTGGTCTTATTATGTTTACTATATAGTTCATCCAATTAATACCCTTATGCTCAATGAATTTGATGTTTTGATTATCCCTTAAGTAGAGTAATTATCACTTGATGTCTCATTTATGAGTTATATAGGTAAAGACCCTTGGAGGCAACTCAACTCAATTAAGGAATTTAATTAATTTGATTTTTAAATAATGGGCTTGTAGTGTTTTGAAAAGTTTTAAATTAATTATAGGTTACTTTCTAAACCTCATTAGACAAAATTTTGATTAAGCCTAGTTCACTACTAAACTGTTAAGATTTAATGGGTAGATTTGTAATTTTAAGAAAAAAATATTTTTAATATTTATATTCTAAATCCTTATCATGAATTATAAATCATTTTAAAACTATTAATTGGGGGTTTCAAGTCATTGAGTTATGATCTTCCAAATTCAAAGCCCTCACCTTAATATCTCCTTATTTAAATACTCTTCCAAATTTTATTAATTTTAAGAAACTACAAATTTATCCTTTATAAGACCAAAATGGAATTGGTTTTTACCATTTACCCCTTATATATTTCAATCTTCGAAACATATCAATTAAGATCCTTTTTGGCCTAGTTAGCCATTTGGTTAAGCCTAAATACTAATAAAGCCTTAAATTCCAAAATTACTCTTTTGCCCCTAAGGTTTTAATACCCTATAATTCATTAAATTAAATTCAAATAACTTGAAAGTTTTATGTTACCCTAATTATGGGTTAATTAAAACATCAGGGAGAAAATGTGATTTTTTTTTGAACTTATTTAATTTTATATTTATTTTTAATGCAAAAATAGGGATTTTCAATGAAAATTTAATATCTCAATCAAAAAAAAACTTTTGTACTTAAGAAAATTATTAGAGGTTCATGTAGATCAGAGGACCACTTGGACCAATTTTCATGATTTTTAGAGGTTTAATTTAATTATTAGAATTATTTGTTTGTATTGAGCATTAATCAAATATAAAATATTATTTAAGTATAAATTAAGTTTTATATTTTTATTAAATCTCTCCGAGTCTAAGGAACCCAAATAAATAAATTTTAGATTTTTTTGAAATATATTTTAATTATTAGAATTATTTTAGTGAAAAATTAGAGAAAATTCACTTTCAAGCCTTTAAAATTAATATCTTGACTTAGAAAATTATTTTAATTAGTCCCAAGTGATCAAGAAACCAAATTTGACATTTTAGTGTGTTTTTACCATTTTTCAATTTTTATGATTTTTAATTAATTTTTAATTATTTAAAGGCTTAAAAATAACTTAAAATGAAAATTTTATTTTAATTCAAATTCTATTTTTATTAGGTACCTCTGGTCATAAGGAGCTCCTAAAACCAATTTGGTGATTTTTTGAGTTTTATTTTAATGCAAAAAAATGTGATTTCTCTTAATTATTCCATTTGAGTGATCAAATTAACTCCAATTGACTTGAAATTTTAATGAGGAGCCCCTTTAACATTAAATTATAGTGTGGAATAGTTTTTTATGTCATTTATATTTATAATTACTCCAAATTAATTTTATTTTCATTTTTAGGGTTAGTGATAATTAATGTTTTTTTTAATGAGTTGAATCAAGTTTATACTTTTCCAATGATCCTCTGACCACAGTGAACCTAACAAAATAAGTTTTTTATTTTTATGATGAGTATTTTAATTATTATAATTTTTATACCAAAATAGGGGTCATTAACTTGAAAATTAGATATCTCTAGTTAGAGATACCCCGTGACCTTAAAAAAATCAGAGAAGATGCATAACAACAGAGACATTAAAAGCCCCATGGTCCCATGCCATGGTGAAATGTCTATGCAAATGGAGAATCAAAATAAGGAAAATAATATTTAATTAATTAAAAATAAAATATGCTTCAAATGGACATAAAAATATTTCCACATTGTTTTCCTCTATTCACTGAGCAAGAGGGTATTTTTATTTTATTTTTATGATTTTTCTACACCAAGTTATGTATTTTTAAATTTTTGGCTGTTAAATAATTCAAAAAATTCCCTAATTTTCTACTTATCCACGCGGTGCCACGCAATCCTACAATGGCTCCGAAGCTCGACGCGACACACTCCAACTCAACGTCGCCGTCCACGCGTCTACCCCGTCAGCCTGCTTTTTTGAACCCTCCATCCGTCCGGCGCAATCAGAGCCTTCCATTTGATAAACACGCAATCCAATGGCTATGGGTCATCGTCCCCAAAGCCTCTAGCCCGAGAACCGTCCACCTTCAAACCCTAATATCTCTCTCGATACTCAACCAAATCAAGTGAGGATAGTTCCTATCGACTCGTCTTCATGAGACACACACATCCATATGGTCAATCAAACCTAAATCAACTCTATGCTCATGGAGAATTAAATGAAGCTCGGTTTAGGGTTTAGATTCAATACCTTGGTCCACAAGGGGAAGCTCGATTGTATGCTTGTGGAAGCTTTGTGGGTGTCCAAAGAGCTTCTAGATGAAGCCTCAAGCCACGGTGAAATGCCTAGGTATGATTTTGACCAAGGCCGGTTTGGGGTACTGATCAAAGTCCACCCTAGGGTGCTCTGGTGATGGGGCTTCTATGGGGGATCTTCCTCTCTCACTGTGGGGATGGTGTGGGATTAGTTAATTTGAATTTGGTGGAGTATGTGGAGATGTCCTATTTCGGCCTAGGGATTGAGCTCCAAAATTGAGCTCGAGTAGTGGATTTGAGTGGCTAAGTATGGTTGGATTGAACTCAAGAGGTCTTGAGGATGCTTTGTAAGCAATTTGGCAGAGTCTCCTCAAGGAATATCAAGCTCTATTTGTTTAGCCATAGAGGGGGGGTTTAAATTGATGGGGAAGGAGAGGTCACCAGGGGCAATTGGTGGGTGCTTTAGGTTGCTTATGTGGATGCCAACAAGGTGAAAAAATTCAATTCAGATGACACTGCTTGGATGGGTTTAGTTTTGAGTTTTAGCTTAGATGGAGCACTTGGGGGTGGCTTTTCTGGTAGCCTAGGTGGCCGACCGACCAAGCTCAGGTCACCATCTGATTCAGGGAGGTCAGGGCTTGGGTTTGGTGAAGTCAATTGAGATTGGCCATGTGTAAAGGTGTTGAATTAAAATAGGATGTTGGAAGGGCCATTTTGGGTCAATTTGGGTTAAATCATGGATTTGGGTTGGGTTCACCCACCAAGGCGGGCTTGGGTGCTGAGGGAAATCACATGGTTCAAGTTAATCATTGGTAAGGTCCCTATTCAAGTGATTTGGTTAAGTATGGGGTTTAGGTGATTCATGGGAGAGGTTAAAAGAATCTTAAACATATTTGAAAGTGGCTTGACCTCTTGCCACTAATAGTATGGTAATGTGGCATAGCTCTCATGGCTCACCTATGGCTTGAGAGTGGCTTCATGGCTTGTCCTTGGCTTGATCAACTGTCATGAGGAGAGATTTTTAAATTCATGAAATATTTTAGTAGATTTTGGCATGATGCTTGATTTGGAATAATTTGATTTTGAATTTAGGATTTTAGGAATGATTTTAATCAAATGGATGATGAAGAGAAAGAATTGTCATGTAGGCTTTAGATTTGGGCTTTTAAAATTAAATGTGGCGGGCTTGGGTTTTTGAAATTGAGGTTGAATTTGGGCTAAAATTTGGGCTAAAATTTGGGCTAATTGAATGTTGAGTTTGGCGTAGGAATATTTCATGAAGGCTTTGGAAGAATTTTAAGTGATTTTGAATTGAATTGGGGGGGCTAATTTAGTAGATTTAGGCATATGGTCAAAATTGGGGCGTTTTGATTTGGGTAAAATTGAGCTTGCAATTGGGTCAAATTGACCTTGAATTTTATTTAGATTAGAATTGGGGATACTGAATTTTGATTTGGAGTTGAAATTGGGCAAGATTGGAGCCAATTGGGAAAAATTGGGGTTAATTTGGGGGCATTTGGGCCTTTAAGGGCAAATTGAGACTTTTAGTCAAATTTGGTTAAATTGGTGATTAAAAATTGAAATTGGAATATTTGGGAATTTTTGGAATTTTTTGGAATTTTTAGGTCATGAAGGACATTTTTTGTAATTTTGGCAATTTTTTGGGGTATTTTGGAAATTTGGTAATTTTGGTGAATTTTGTTCAATTTAGGTAGCGGTGAGGGGTTTGAGATGATTTTTGTACAAATTTGGGCATTTTGGGTAATTTTGGGATTTTTGTCAAAGATTGGGGTAGTAGGGATATTTTGGTAATTTGGTGATTTTGGGCCAAAATGGGTCAACAAGCCAGGAAGCCATACCAAATCAATAAGAGCCATGTGAGGACTCATTTTGGATGCTCAGTATGTTGGTTCTAAACCTCTTAGCCAAAGAATAGGGGTATAGGTTCATCCATATGAGTTTTCCAAAAGGAGTCAGGAGACCATCATAAGATTTAGGGTATGTGAGAGAATGTAGTGTCTGCATGCTAGCCCCAGCAAAACCAGATCAGTCAGGGTTAGTCCTAAGGTCTGATCATCCTATGAGGGACTCCCCTTGAGCTCCTCCAAATTGACCCCACCTACTAAGTGCTAGAGGTTAGGACCAATATGTGGAACTTCAGATTGAGCAAATAAAGGTTTAGAATTTCTAATGGTGAGTGCTCCTTTTCTAGTTCTCTAGGAATAGTCAACAGGAAAGTTTTATAGCTAGACCTTAGGTTACTAAAGAGGAAAAAAACTAGATATCAACCAAACTGCAAAATTTTTGGTAGAAAAGAACATAACCTTAACGGAAGTGGGTTAAATCTGGATTGACACTACTCACAATGGTTATTGGCAATAAGCGGTGATGGAAAAAATACCCTTTTACTATAGAGCTAGTTGGATGTGTGGTCACACACATGACAAAGGTTTTAGAGTGTGCCCTAAGTTAAGAATTATACCTCCAGTCCATTTGGATGATCCGCCGAAAGAGGTTCTTAATTAGAAGAATCCAATAGAAGAACAAATAGATAACAGGAATGAGGTTGTCATAAATATGTGTGAAAATCTATAAGAAGGTTCAAAATATATTGAAGAATGTCAGGTTCAAGACTCTACAACACAGAGAAAAGGTTACGAGTTTTCAATAGGAGACTCACAGTTGTTGAACATTTTTAGAACACATGAGGTTGACCCTAAGCCTCTTAAACATTCCAATCTACTACTTCCTACTATGGCAACTAAAACCAGGCCTCACAATATGAATCTAAGTAAGACTAGTCCATCAACAGACTTGGAATACACCAGAGTGGAAGAGCATCCCATTGAAATAGTTTACCCTGAAGCTTTTGCAATTAACCTTCATATTACTAAGGACAGTAACCTGGAAAATGTCAGATATAAACTTGAAGAGGATTGACAAATACAAATTAGTAGAAGAAGAAAGAAGGATAGTTTGGAACTTAAAAAGCTTCTAAAATGATAATCTTGTGAGAACTAGTAGAAACCTTGGGGCTCTTGGTAACTATATCATGGCTTCAGAGTCTTTATATCATGATTAAAACCATTTGTTGGAACGTTAGGGGATTTTCTGATTCCAGATCCCTTAGTAGGCTCTCAAATTTAAATAGAATCTATAAGTTTTGTTGTTTTGCTATTTTAGAACCTATGATTCCTATAATTAAGTAAAAAATTGAAAGGAAGTTTTATAGTTTTCACTCATTTGCTAATGTATATAGCAAGATTTGGGTTTTCAGCAGGAAAGAAGTAGACTGTAAAATTTTGATGGACCACTCTCAGTTTTTACACATTTATATTAAATTTAATGCTCTGGAAGATGCTGTAACCTTTGTATATGCTAGTTATCATAGTAAGGATAGACTAGAGTTATAGTCTCATCTCCATTCTATCAGTATCTCTATGGTGCACTGTTGGGCTATTGGTTGTGATTTTAATTGATTTGCTAGCCCCATTGAAAAGTTGGTGGTGGGGGGGGGGAAGACATGCAAATATGATTACCATTATATAAATCTCTGTAAGCGTTAGAGCAGTAAACTTGATTGGTTTGGGGATTTAAGGTCTTGCTGACACCTGAAATAAAGGTAAATTACATGAAAGGCTGGATAGATTTTTGGTGAATGATAAATGGATGGAAACTTATTTGCTATCTTTTGTACAACACTTATCATTTACTTTCTCTGATCATAATATGAAGCCTTGAATCTTGAGTTAGACTTTTCCATCCAAATGAATATAAAAAATATTAGTGTGCGGCTATTTGGAACTCATAGTTAGCCAAGTATTGGGGGCATCTAAAGTCCTCAAGCCTGACCTCTTGGCTTATCATAAAAGACNTCTGTTCATAATATGAAGCTTTGAATCTTGAGTTAGACTTTTCCATCCAAATGAATATAAAAAAGATTACTGTGCGACTATTTGCAACTCATAGTTAGCCAAGTATTGGGGGCATCTAAAGTCCTCAAGCCTGACCTCTTGGCTTATCATAAAAGACTCATGACATTACTAGAGCACATCCTCATTGTGGCTTTAATTAAAATAACTTGTTCCCTCAATGACAAAGCTGACGCTCCTGTGAAGCTAGCCAAAGAACTATCTAGTTCTAATGGGGATCCTATGACAGTGGTGATCCAAGATAGAAGGGTCCTGCCACCAACTCTTTTTTGCACTCCAGAAGCATGCTTGTTAAGTGAGAAAGGAACGATTCTTTTTGCTTCTGATGAGTCATATGTTTATTGGCACCAAGCCTTCATCGCTTATTTGAAAAACTTGATACTCCCCGATGATTGTTG
This sequence comes from Phalaenopsis hybrid cultivar, assembly GCA_002079205.1. Taxonomy (NCBI): domain Eukaryota; kingdom Viridiplantae; phylum Streptophyta; class Magnoliopsida; order Asparagales; family Orchidaceae; genus Phalaenopsis; species Phalaenopsis hybrid cultivar. The sequence continues at coordinate 87,101 of JXCR01082863.1, forward strand.
CCTTTCTTCTTAAATTCAAATGAGAGCACTCTCATTCACTATTATGGATGATACATTATACCTTTGCTCCTTTGAGCAGATGCTTCTTTGATGTGTCGATAGGAATGAGGCCCAAAAGATCATGACTGAAGTTCATGAGAACATTTGTGGGTCCCATCAATTGAGTCCCAAAATGAAAATCAAATTAAATGGCTTTGCTTTTATTGACCTTCNATTAAAAGAACCTAAAGAGTTTACTAAAAATTCAAAGTTACTTCCCTAAAAATGTAGGAGATTCAAGTATCTATTGCCTTAGATGGAATAATGACTGAATCATTTACAAGGTGCGGTTGGGTAAAATATATGAGGGAGTCCACCAAACTGGTCCAGTTCTCATGATGAAAATACATCATTTAGTATAAGAGGAAGCTCAAAAATGGTAAGGCAAACGAACACATCAGCACTCACAATTCAGTTGAAAGACAGTTTATGTGCACGTTAAGAACTGAAAAGGTTGTTACATTTATATCCCTAAAGCATAGAACTCAAACTTCTTTTTCTTTTATTGTTCCCAGTTATGGAGGATTGGTATGGAATAAATATGAGCCAAAAAACAAAATAAACAAACATGGAAGGATACATTTTGACCAAAATGCTCACTGGAATACAGCAAAGAATAAACACACAGCATTATCAGAAGATTTATTTTGCCAACAATGAAAAAATTAAAATGGCTTGTGATAAGATTTTCCTCAATGTCCTTAAGAAATAAATAGCATTAATTAATCAGAAGGAATAACACAATCCTCTAAATATGCAGAGAATACTTGCAAACTAAACAGTTCACTGGCTGATTCCAGCTAGGTCTTCCTCATAAAGTTGCATTCTAAGTTTGAAAGTCATGGAAGGTATCAAATTTCAAGTTATGATAAGATCGATCCAAAGAATAAATAGATTTGGCACTCTTCAAGATCAAATCAAATGACTAAGCCGATCTTGAGTCATGGTCAGATTGGCTCAAGATCGGATTCTCAATAACAGTAATTAAGGTTGCATACTACAATAAGGAGGAAAAAAGGAAGGTAGAGGGCTGTTGCCCTCCAAATTTTAGAAATGATCAGACGTGTNCTTTTGCCAACAATGAAAAAATTAAAATGACTTGTGATAAGATTTTCCTGAATGTCCTTAAGAAATAAATAGCATTAATTAATCAGAAGGAATAACACAATCCTCTAAATATGCAGAGAATACTTGAAACCTAAACAGTTCACTGCCTGATTCCAGCTAGGTCTTCCTCATAAAGCTGCATTCTAAGTTTGAAAGTCATGGATGGTATCAAATTTCAATTTATGATAAGATCGATCCAAAGAATATATAGATTTGGCACTCTTCAAGATCAAATCAAATGACTAAGCCGATCTTGAGTCACGGTCAGATTAGCTCAAGATCGGATTCTCAATAACAGTAATTAAGGTTGCCTACTACAATAAGGAGGAAAAAAGGAAGGTAGAGGGCTGTTGCCCTCCAAATTTTAGAAATGATCAGACGTGTATAGCCAATGTTGCCTGGATCAAGTTAAACATGTCTGACAAATCACAAAGAATTGGTTTAAATGCAAGTTGACAAGTAAATAGAATTAATTCACCACCACACAATTCGCCAAGCTACTGGACATATTTCTCAATACTCAACTAAACTCTTAATTGACCAATATCACTTGAAGTTGTTCAGGCTGCTGACCAAAAGAATTTGCCCCAACTTGAAAGCTACTCATCACTAGCTAAAATTGAAGAAATCAGAGACTTTGTTAAAACTCAATCTTCAATTGGAAATCATTAAGAGCACTTTAAGTACTTTTATAGGTTATAATCTAGCTAGGCAATCACTTCAAGGCCAAAAAAAAAAAAAAAAAAAAAAAAAAAAA
>JXCR01082863.1:89013-116142 GCA_002079205.1 Phalaenopsis hybrid cultivar
TCAACTTGAAAGCTACCCATCACTAGCTAAAATTCAAGAAATCAGAGACTTTGTTAAAACTCAATCTTCAATTGGAATTCATTAAGAGCACTTTCAGTACTTTTATAGGTTATAATCTAGCTAGGCAATCAATTCAATGCAAAGAAAAAAAAAAAAAAAAACAATAAAAAAAAACATGTTCAGACTTGACAGTTATTTTACTTGCAGCATTCTCTATATCACTTTATGTTGACCAAAAACTATAAATAAGAGCGAAGGATATGGCAAAGATACTAAATTATATCCCCATATTTTTACTTCAAGGCAGCAATAGTGAAATCTTATAGCATCATCCTCTTGGCCCTCTTTTTCTTTTTCTATTCTCCTTAGCTTGGTCCATACTTCTTAGTATGGCTATGGTATTACCCACAAACAAATTTGGATCAACATAACTTTAGTTGGGGTGATCATGGACGATATTTAGACTAAGAAATTGAAAAACGGATTGCTTAGACGAAGGAAGAGGATCAATGCAAAAGCAGCATAAGAGCAACTCAATCACATGAAAGACTGAAAAAAATAAAATGAGGAATCACAAAGTGCATTCAACGCCCTTTCTGAAAACATCTTTATCAACTCACGAAATCATCATACTTCAGTTCTCGTCAGAAAGTTATATTGAGCGATTCTCATCATATAAAGTATGAGGAAGAAATTTTCTCATCCCACCAACCCAAGAAAGTCTCTATTAAGCCAACCAATGCCTTCTCTATTAAACTGCATAAGTTAAGCCTCCACTAGCTCAAAATACATTTTCTGGAAGCTTATAAAGAAAGTCGGATCAAGCATATGGTATTACTTAATTGAAGTTGACAATTTCTTTCCACGCCATAAGTAATGTTGTTCAATATTAGCTACTCTTCACAACATGTGAGAGAGCATTATTAAGATGGTTCTCTAAACTTCATCACTACATGTCTTATTAGAATTCAAGTGATTTATTATCATGCAAAATGCTAATACATAAATAATTAAAGCTAGCAACCTCTCTGGATGATTAGATAAGAGCCAAATGAATCTTTCTAGTGCTTTATCTTATGTTTCCAACATGTAATATTACTTTTTCAGAATTAGGAACATGTCGCCTAAATTGTAAAGGACCATTTAGATATCCACTCATATGCAATAATGCGGCATTCAAAAGTTGCCAGAGAACTATGAAGCACAAACACGGATACGGGGACACGAATATAACACAACACGGATATTACGACATTGTAAGTAGTAAAAGACATGACAGGCCATGAATATGTTTTTATATTTAATCAATTATTAATACAAAATCAATAATTTCTTTGTTACTCTCCAACATCACAAGTTAAATCTAATATCATAAAAGAAACTTTCTAAAGATAGAAATAACCGAATAAGATTAATAGTAAAAAAATATTTTACCACACAAGAAATCATACATATCCCGTCATGTCCTTGTCATGTACTGCCATGCCCCATTGTGTCCTTGTTGTGCCTACACTATGTAAAAGCCCATATTTATGGGAAAAAAAATTATGGCATGTAAAAAATGTGTCGAATAAGTGTCTAGGCCATTTAGAAGTGTCCACGTTTCATAGTTAGAGACTTGAGAAGATATCATCCACATCAACCAAATAGATAGACATCATGGTGACTTCAACTTTGAATATTCTTAAAGACATTGACTACTTCCATAAACTATCTCCACTATACCCATGCATCATACCCCACAGTTTATTAAAGTATGGTGTTTTCCACAGGGATCACAACAACGATAAAAGATTGCCAAAACTTTTGCAATCTTGTTGAATAGCTCATCAAAGCCGAAAAACTCAAGAAGTGGACTTGCAAAACTTGGGACAACAACAAAATGCAGAACAAGAGAGATTAAATCAACTCCCACAGAAGTCATTTAGATAAGAAGAACCATGCCATAAAATTTTCAGTGTCCTTCACAAACTATGTAGCTCATTTATATTTTTTTTAATAAAAGCAATTCTGATACATTTGCTTATTCTAGATACATCCTAACATCTCTTAAATCAATATATATAATGCCACTTGAACATATCAAAAATAAAAAGACAGATAATTTACTTTAATTTTCTATGAAATTGTAAATTGCTATAATGACAGATGTGAACAGTTTGTCAAGCACAGGACATGCTCTTTGCAATCCATAGATGTAATGGTCCTAATCATCGCAAAAAGCATTATGCCAGCCTCATCAATCCTACTTCAGCTTTTTTCTGCCAATAGGGTTCTTTCCATCCAACAAAATGTTCATAAATGAGCTCAGGATCTTGCATTTTATCCACATAAATCTTCAGGATCATGATTTGCGATAGAATTTGTATCTTGGAAATTTTAGTTAAAATGATTGAAGAATCACTACTAAGAGGTGCACTTTCCTTTGTTAAATAGCATTGATATGGCTGAGAAGGTAAGTTTCATTTGTCTAAATATTCGTAAAACCATTTGATGAATCTCTATTGTACACGTCAGGTAAAGGACAATATAGTCAAAGAAGAAAACATTCGTATGGGGCATCCGCCATCAGCATCATATGAGTAGGCTGAAATAAATCACATTCAAACCATCAAACGTGAATTTTTGTAGAGTTGATCTCCAATTTACAGAGAAGCTGCATTTACATAGTTATATGGTCATATATATATCTAACAGAACGAAACAATCTTTAGAAAAAGAAATTTGAGGCATTCCATAGATTAATTTTCTTCCTATAGAGCAAACATTTTCCCCATGCAATTGGACACTACTTTCTAGAGAATTCTATTTTTCTCATACATGTATATTGTTTCATGCCTGCCATCATAAATAAAAAATAGTTACCTGGTCTAAATTATTCACAGCTTTTATTAAAACTGAAGAATAAACCTTGTGAGGCTTGCCATCTACAATTTCTTCCTTTTCTTCAATGTAGGCCACACGTAGTGATGGATACCTACATTTATGATGTAAATTGGAAATTGAAATTTCAATAAACAAAACATTGAAAAGCATACTACCTATTCCTTAATAACTGAGCAGACCTTGACATCAAATCAATAATATCTTGCGCATGAGAATCCCCTGCTGCTTTTTGTAATCCAAACATCTGACAAGAGATGATGTATGTGAATTTCATGTCAATTAATGCATCAAGCTTTGCTGCCAGGGAATTTTGACTGTTTTTCTGATTTTTATCTCTTTCAATGGCAATACATCCTTTGGCAATATCTGATTAACAAATTTAAGGAAATAAATAAGATGAAAATTGGAAGATCTGCTAAATATGATCATTTTACCTGACAACAATACAAATGCAATTTTAAAATTAATAAATATAATAACAGTAGAAAATTAACAAATCTAAGGCATGCTTCTTTTAGCTGAAGATTACCTTGATTGCTACATATGTCCAGAAATGCTTGTAATTTCAATGCTTTCCTATAATACATCATTCCCCTTACTATTTCAATAAGAAAAGATTAAAAACATATGTTAGAGCAAGATATGCAAAAGAATATTGTCATGCTATAACTTCTCTTTGCACATCAAATCAATCGAAATAGCAGTTCCTTCTCTTTTGCTTCCCTTCACCTGTTCGGCTCAATGTTTGTCCACGGAAAGAAGCCCAACATCGAGTGTCGTCATCTGTTATGTTATAGTTGAATCGTTCCAAAAGGTTCTTCCACTCATCTGAAGTAATTAAGATGACTAATCAAAAACATCAAAATAAAATTAAATTTAGTGACTCGGTATATTGATGCTAATCACAAACTGGTACCAGGATATATCTTCTGCATATAATAGAGGATGGACGCACCACCATCTTGATTTAAACGCAGTTCATCCTCTGAAAATTTAACCTCCTCCAAGAAGTATGGAGTCATTATACTATAGCAAAAAATAAAAATAAAAATAAATATGAAACATTTTGAAACATTAATGGAGATATATTCACTACAATGGATAATATTTAAATACTTTAAGAATATTAATCTCTCTTTTGATGAGACATATTTATAAGATGTGTTTTTTTTATATGAAGGTGAAAGTGTCTTTGAAGAGCACATTTGTGTCGGTGCTAGAGATAACCCTGAAATGAAGTGTATTAATCTCAAGTAACCACGTTTTATTTGATTATTTTGAAGATGCCATTAGCATTCAGTATTTTAGAAATTTTTTGACATTTTGAGAGTAAAAGAAATATTAGCTAAACAAGTGATACTAAAAAAGGATTATTCATTTATTTCATAGCTAAATAATTTGTTTCTTTCTTTATTAACCATGTTTATTTTTCTGTATCATTTGTAAGTTTATTTTATGATATTAAATATCATCCACGAATATATTTAATAAAGAAAAATAAAAACTACATATTTTATATTGATAATTTATGAAGTATAAAAATAAATTTATGAAAATTTATTCTGTTTTGGAAATCATATCGTTTATAATTTAGTCTAAGTGGTAAGTTTCATATGAATATTCTAAATACTTTTATAATTTTGTTGAATTCAGAAGCAATTTTGAAAATACAAACCCATTTAATTGAAGGTCTAATTGGAGCGGCGACGGCGGCGCGGAGACATTGTTCTGCGTCGTTTAAGGAGGCGGCGGCACAGCATCACGGCAGGGTTTACGACATTTTAACAAAAATGCGGGCCGCGGGTTTGACCCCGCAACACGCATTTCTTTGTGATATTTTTACTCAAGTGCCCTTCGCGTCTTCTGCCCTAACCTGCTCCCCTCTCGTGCCCCGCTCGTCCTCGAACCTAATCCCTTGGCTTTATGGCAAATGATCATTTCTTTTTCCAACAAACACGAAGCCCTAATCTATAGGTCAGCAACTTCAATTCGTCACCTACTTGTTGGAGCAACTCTTCTCGAGGACATGTCCTTAATCCAAATTCCAAAAACCCTTTTCTCTATCGCAAGCAAACAGTACAGAGATCATTTTCATTTCCAGCTACCTCAAAACTTGCTTAATGGTTTTCCTGCTTCTTTTAGTTCTTCCCAACATTGTTAATCCATTTTATTAATCTTTGGTAACTATTCTAAGATGCTCGTGATTAGCTCCTAATCTCTATTTTCTTTATGATTGCTTTCATGCGAACAAATTGAAATCTTACGTTCATGGAAGCTGCCATATCCAAATTGCACCATTCATATCCTCAACTCTCATATAAGTAACTTTAGTATGAATATATTTATATTTGAATTAATTCAACTCAATGCTCAATGCTCAATGCTCAATGCGTGGAATTTTTCTAAATCTGCAAGAATCTCCAATTTTATGATTGTTTTCATGCGAACAAATAGAAATCTTACGATCATGGAAGCTGTCATACCCAAATTGTACCATTCATATCCTCAGCTCTCATACAAGTAATTTTAGTATGAATAAATTTATATTTGAATTAATTCAACTCACTGCTCAATGCGTGGAATTTATCTAAATCTGCAAGAATCCCTAATTCCCTGTGTATTGTCTTAAGTCAGCAAATCATTTTTTTTTTGTTTTTTGGATACTATAAAATAAGTTAGTTCTCTCACACACAATTTATATTACTCGAGATATTTCATTTAGTAGTTATTTGGCAACAAATAGGATTTATATCAACTTTAATTTAGTATATTTTGTGAATCAAGTTTTACTTGACTCCCGAAATTCGATTGACAAAATAGATGTTAGATCCTGTTTATAATTTGTTTGGTATATATTTTCAAGATTCGAGATTTGAATGAAAAAGAATGAGAGGCATATGGTGAGTGGTGTCCCTTAACCATCCCCCTTACTGGGATTTAGTAAATTCAATCTTTGGCCATAAAACTAATGAAAATGAGATTTAAGAAGGTAATATAATTAATGTTGTTAAACAATATTTTTTGGAAAGATTTAGCCCAAATATTACAAAGTGATATTGTTTCAAAACTATATCAACTTGTTTTTTCAAGGAGCTCTTCATTAAAGCCAATTACCAATAAAATCACATAGGAACAATGCCCTACAATGTTATCTATCACCTATTCTACCCATACAATCCATATTCAACACATCGGGGCAGCATCACTTGGGGGCACTTCAAATCCATAGACCTCATCAATTGGACTCCTCTCAACATTGCTCTCAAGCAATCGGATCCCAATGAAACACGAACACGGGGACACGACATAATTGAAAAAAGCCGGACACGACACGTCATGGATATATTTTTATATTTAATTAATTATTAATATAAATTATATATTTTCCATCATTTTCTATTAAAAACATCACAACACAAACTATAAAAGAATAAGTGAGGTGTATATCTTATTTTATGTACTGTTCTGAAGTGGATTTTTGCTTCTCAAGTATCAAATATATTGCTATGACAGTTCTGTTACAAATAATATTACTACACAGAAGCATAATGGTCATTTGTCTAGAAACAGCTACCGCGGAGGTGTTTTCAAACTGCAAAAAACAAACAGACAACCAACTTATCCGCAGCAGCTTCTTCTTGGGGCAGCTGCTGCGCAGCAATTTATTGCTAAGTTACAATTGCCCCAAACAGACCCTGAGTATAATGTTAATGCAATTATTAATTTATAATCATGGTAATTGAAATATTAAACTTCAAAACTTGAATCTTGCCAATTTTGCCCCCTTGCTTATACCTGATTTGACTCCTAATTTTCATATGATTTGAAGTTTTTTGCCAGAACTAGTGTCATGGATCAAAATTCCATCACATGTACTACCGCCATGGTGATTCTCTTGGCATATGCTTGAGCCTATAATTCCCTTGAAAGCTTTTCAAACAACCACCGTGGTAAGGCCCAATATCACTTAAATAACTGTTCATGTGATTGAAAATATTTCCAAATAAAAACAAAGTAGCACACTGTCGCGCAGCACAAGTTATGAAGCCTTCTAAGTGGCAAGCAAGACGCCAAATCCATCGAAAGAAAATTTGTTAGCTGATGCGCCCTAAGCGTGTACTATTTTTCTGTGTTTTATGTCAGTTTAAATCTTTGGTACAGTGCCAAAAACTTGACCCGTCCCGAAATTATGCGGTAATTTAGTTTTAAAAAATATGACCAATAACTTGACCTAATTTATATTAAGTAGTTAATGTGCAAAATTGAAATGTTATAAAATATAGCAAATAGTTCACACACTATGGGTTCTACGTAAGTGCACGTATCGCTTCAAGTAATATAAGACTTTTTTATTAAGCCCCAAATATCGATCCCATGAGGAAATGAGGAAAGATGTCCTTAGTCAAATTTCAGTCTACTACTATTAGTCCTTAGTTTGGAATTTCAATTAAAATGGTGTTTTATCTAGCAACTACTCCTAAATGCGAATGTTACATGTAAGGATAATATCTATTCCTAAATGTAAATATTAATTCTAAAGATAACCCTTTCTGGATGAATTGGCTTGGAGAATTTTAAGATGTTAAAAACTACTATTCTTATGCAGAGAATTGACTAAAGTAAAAGAATGAGATACATTAAATATTGTATGTGTCAAAGAGGAGCAATTTTAATTTTTTACGCTCAATCAAGTGTTATAGAGAATCGTTGGCTAATCTTAGGTTTATTCTCTAAATTCGTTGTTAGGCTGAGAGGATACTGACTCTCACTACAGAGCTCCCACTTTCCTTCACATGAAGGCTAACTCTCTCTTTAGTTCTTAAACACAAAGACTAAATTGGGGATTTTAGTCTGTCACCCTAGAATCTCCAATTTTTCGCCCAGTAATATATATATTTCCCTATTTATTTGCACTCAACCCCCATGAACTTCACCATCTATAGAATTTGAATGTGGTTCCACTTTGTTGAGAATTACACCGCCCTCTCGGGTCTTAATGCAATTACAACAAATTTTAACACTACAACGGACCCTTTTTGTAATGTAAATGAAGTGCAAGTAAAAACCATCACATTTATAATTAAAATTTCTTCNTCTACAACGAGCCCTTATTGTAATGTAAAGGAAGTGCAAGTAAAAACCATCACATTTATAATCAAAACTTCATCTAGCATATATCCCAATATCCTAAACATGAATCCTACTCATTAAAAAAGAAAAGTAAAAAGAAAACAATGACATAATCTTCTCATGCCACAATTTCCTAATAAAAAGAAAGAGTTAGNGAAGGAAAATAATGACATAATTCTCTCATGCCACTATTTACTAATAAGAAGAAAGAGTAAGAAAAATACTTCACAAAGCACGAAGAAAACACAACGAAAAACTTCATTTCATTAAAGCAAATCCACTAGATAAGTGTTTACAAAATCATAAGATAATGAAGAACACAATATTTAGTTTTTTCACTTTGAAAGAAAGATGAAAATCTCTCCCACAAAATCTCCAGTTGATCCATGCAATGCTAGAATATTCCCTTACAGATTCTCGCAAAATTCCCTCACAAATCTCTCCAAAAAGGTAGAAATATACATTTCTACTCCTATTCTAAGATCTCTAAACATTCTCCACGTTTTTCCACTCCCACACCACCTTTTCTGACATAAAAGCACTCTATTATAGTGTGGGGACGAATTTCTCAAGAGATGCCTCAAGCAACCTTCCAAACAGCGTCCAAATACATTGAATCTTCTAGAAATTCGCCCAGCAACGTGTCCAAATAGTCTCAGGCATTGTCGGCGCCGTTTTGGGCGCCATCGACGCCGTTTTCACGTCATTTTCTGCACTCTAGCATTGTCGGCGTCGGTTTTGTCCACCCAGCGCAACTCCAATATTTTGATTCGTTTGGCTCTATTTTAGCTCTGTTTCATCTCGTTCCGGTTGCGTTGTGTTCCTAACAGATAGACCTACAAAATAAGTATAAAAATAACCTTCCTTTAAAGTGTAATTTCATTCAAAAATGAGTGTGAAGTGTAAAAGAGATTAAGCATAGAAAAACATATTGAAATGTGTCATGACAGAATTTTCTTTCTTGCTTGTTTTTGCTCCAAATTGCATCGTTTTTGTTTCTTTTTCTCCAAAACTTCATTTCTTGTCACTCAAACAAAAAATATACAAAATATCTTCCTTTAAAGTATAATATCATTAAAAATCATTACACTATAATATAAAAATGTAGTGAAAATCATTACACTATAATATAAAAATCATTACACTATAATATTTTGAGCATGAACTATATATGAAAAAGTAGTCATTTTTTAGGCGTATCAAAATTCTCCAAACTTAACTGTTACTTGTCCTCAAGTAACACATTTACTACATAAAAGTTATGACTAATGGTAGAGAGTTTAACTTATAAATTTCTATAATTTGGTTTACTAAATATAATAGCACAATTTAAGAAAATTTTTTAACAACTCAAGTCAAAACTAAAAGTATAAGAACATCTAGTAGTCAAGTCAAAGATTTTTGATTCTCTATTCATTTCAAGAAGAATTGTAATTTGTCATATTAAAGTCACTTAGAATATTCATATGAAAAAGAACTTCATGATAACTTTATTAGTAAGGATACTAATACTCAAATATAAGTTTAAAAAAATGTAATATAGTCTTCTTCCTCAAGTTGATTCAAGTGAAGTCAATGTTTAATTAGACATCTCCTCAAACTTCTCCTCACATACTTTTTTTTTTCTTTTTTCTTTTTCTTTTTCTTATTTTTTCTTTTAGGATCATTTTTAATCATTTTTTTCTCTTTTTTTTTATGTGAGAATTACTACATCTGGATAGCCTTTAATAATATTAAACTTCACTATCATCTTATTAAAGTAAAAAACTTTTCACATTCCTTCACCTTATAAATTCATATTAGCTTTGAAGATTTTTCATAAAGTCTCATTCTTTTCTTCTTACATGAAACTCTAAGATTCTTAATACTTCAAAAATACAACTTCCTTTACTTTAAATAGAAAAAGCATAGTCTTATTCTTTTGTACCAAATATCTTAACTCTAGAATTAACTTTCCTTATTGAAAATTTTTACTTAAGTCTGCTATATATTTAGAAATACAAATATAGTTTTCTAAAGTTAGCCTCTAATACCAAAGGTCATGTTAAATTAATTTTTTAAATATAACTAATTGAGGACAAATAAAATTTAGTTTCATTCTTTTAAAGAAATTTTTCTTCACCCTAAACTTAAATTTTTAAATATTTTGCAAACAATTTCGTAAAATGTAGCAGGAAAAAAAGTAAATGTTAAATCTACTAACTAATACAACATCCTATCAGGATAGAATGACTGTAGGAAAAAATAAATCTAGCCTAAAACATGCTTGCAATAATATTAAACTAAAATGAAGTATACTCAATTTAAAATTTTATTTTTCTTCCTACCCTAAAACTTGATTTTTAACATGTATAGCATTTAGTGCACTAAATATAAGTTGAAAGAAAAACATTTTAGAAATTTTATTTACTAGAAATTTCTATAAAAGCATATACAATTATTTATCAGAATAGAAAACATGAAGTAGAAATTAAATTTAAACTAAACATGTCAGAATGAAATTAATTAAACAAACATCTAACTAGCATAACATGTATCAGCATTGGAATATAAAAATGTCCTTCAAGTCTTATAAAATTATAAAACAAACACAAACAAACAAACAAGATAAATGAGCTCAATTCTTCCTCCATCTCATCGTATCTCACTAACTTACTTCCAATTTTTAACGGAATCACTACACAGATAAACAAGGTACGTTTTAAATGATTTTATAGAATATAATCTCAAAGATAAGATTATTCATGATATATTGACTCTTTTTAATTAAGCATCTCTAACAGTTATAAGGATAGTGTCAGATCATCCACATATTATTCATCAAATAAGTTCATGATTCCTACCAAATGAAAACAAAGTCAGAAAAAAGGAAGTAACAAAATTGAGATGGAACTGTCACTGTTCAAATTCAATATCTCTTGTAAAACTCAAGTCCGGGTGAGTCATAGTGAATTCGTCAATCCAACTACTATAAGAGAACCAAGTCTAGCCATAATAAAAAGTTAAAGAATCATCTCCGTCATGACACAGACAAAGATCAAATCAAAGCACTAATAATCTAAGTATCAACCAATCATCAATCAAAATGATCAATCTACACTAAAACAAATACAATATAACATTAACAATCATGACACTTAAGAATACTAAATCAAACCACACAGATAACTATGGGTTGTCTCCCATAAAACATTTAGTTTAATGTCGTTAGCCCGACAAATGATTCCACCTGGATCAAAATTTCAATTAAGTAATCCTTGATCACTCGCCCAATCTTTTCCAGATCCAAGGATTCCTATAAAGTCCTCGAATTTAAATTTTTCTTCCAGCTCTTTATTTTCAGATTGATTCATAGTATTATTCCTCATATTTCCTTCTAGATCCAATATTCTTCTATTAATTTTCTCTATTTTCATATTAATATCATTCTTAAAAGTTATAAGAAATTGATCTCTATAAGATAATTCAAGATCTCCCAAATTTTAGATCACTCTCTTTAGATAATCCAGAGTTTGGATCAAATTCTACTAGATTACTCTTCTGTTTCAAGTTATCTTCTAATTCTTCTCCTTGGTACTGAGTAAATGGTGGAGATGGTATTCCTATATTTATCTTAGTTGAGGAAATAGGTTTTTCTAATTCCTTAGGAAATACTTCTATTGGTCTTTCAATCTCCTTATCCTCATCTCTCAACTCGAAGTTCTTTTGAAACATATCTTCTAAATATTTGTTCGATAACTTTATATTGCTCATCATTCATCTGCTTAGGGTTTATCTCAGGGTCACTAGATAAAATCTTTGGAGGATTTGCGTTAATAATCTGCCTCAGCATCAGAATCTTATTCATTTTGTCTGTGTACCACGAAATGTCATTCACTGATTTTGAATAATTCTTTCAAAGGAGATCTTTTACTGATTTCCTTATTTAATTTAAGTTCATTTTGTGATTGAGTCGAATATGAAGATATAAGGACTGGTGGTGTAGATGAATTTTCTAAATAGGTAGGCTTTAAAATTATATGGGATATATTCATTTTAAGTTCATGAGATTTTTCAACAGATGAAATTAAAAGTTTACTATTTTCGATGACGTCCATCATTTCGCACCTCTCTTGAACATACATACAGTCTTCTTTAAACAACATTTTAGACTCATCATGAAAGTCCCATTTCGATCTCATCTGTTAACTTGCTCTCAAAATCTTTTTAAAAATGGTTTTTACTTAGATAATAAATTTCATCCATTCAAAAACAATCATTTTTTCTCTCAACAGGATATTTCATAGTTTTTAACACATTAAAAGTGACTTCCTGGTCATTAATATTCATAGTAAAATCTCCTTTGTGCACATCTATCATAGCTTGTCCAGTAACAAGAAAATGTCTCCCCAAAATAATGGGATTTTCTTTATCTTCCTCCATATCTAATACAATAAAGTTCATAGGAAAGATGAATTTATCCATTTTAACAAGCACGTCTTCTATAACCCATTTTGGATAAATGATAGATCGATCACCTAACTGAATGGTTACAGTGGTAAGAGAAATATCGGCTAAATCTAACCTTCTAGATATAGATAGAAGCATCACATTAACGCTCGCTCCTAAATCACATAAAACTTTTCCACATAATCTTTCTCAAATTGCATAAGGAAGCTTTTTTTGAAGTATAGTCATGCACTCCTCACTTAGTGCAACTATCTCGTAATCCCCAAATTTTATTTTCTTATTTAATATCTCCTTTAGAAACTTTGCATAAGTTGACATCTGTTCCAAAGCTTCAGCGTAAGGAATATTTATCGTTAGCTTCTTAAGTACTTCCATGAACTTTGAAAATTGTTTATCCAACTCTTGATGTTTAAGTCATTGAGAAAATATAGGTGGCGATCTTTCTAAATTGATTTTGGTTGGATATATTAATTTTTCCAGACCCTTAGAAACATGTTCTTCAGGTCTTCTAGTTTCCTTTGTTTCTCTCACAATTTCTTTCTCTTTTCTAACGACATCCTCTATCTCCCTTCTACTTCTTAATTGGACAGCTTCTGTCTATTCATTATTGTTCTTTTTAGGGTTGATCTCAGTGTTGCTTCGAAGTGTTCTTTGGGGTATATTGCTAAGTAAATTAACAATTTGTCCTAGTTAAATCTCTATGTTTCTAATCGCAGCATTTTGACTTTGTGACTGGTTTACCATTTGCAATACCACATCCTCTATAGACATCTTCTTATCCTTAAATAGTCGATCATTATTAGAGTCCAGTAAATATGAAAGTCTATTATTTGTGTTCCAACGTTTATTTCAACTTCCATTAGGATGTGCATGATTATTTTTTCATTTTTGGTTTCCACCCCAAGTAGAGTGATTCCAGTTAAAATTAGGATGGTTCTTTCAACCTGGGTTGTAAAAGTTAGAATACGAGTTATTTATGGTATTTAAAGTCTCATATGATAGTTAGAATCAATCATATGTCCTAATGAATTTTCCTCACTTACTCGAGTAAATTGAGGCATGTTCACTCCAAATTAGTCTAACTTCCTTGATATTATAGCAACCTGAGATGCAAGAATTACAATTGCATATGTAACATGAACATTGGCTACATTTTTAGGATTTACCCTTATAGATGGCCATTGAAATTCATTTGTAGTCATTTCTTCAATTAACGCATATGCTTTAATTGTAAACCAGCAGCAGCGTCAATTGTAAACCTAAGGGATTCTACTAACCCATTGTAAAAAGCTTGAATGATTAACCAATCGAGCAGAGCATGGTGTGGACACTTTCTTAAGAATTCCTTAAATATTTCCCAAGCTTCGTATATTGATTCCCCTTGATACTGACAAAATGAGATAATACCATTTCTAAGTTTAGTACTCCTTTAAGGTGGAAAATACTTAGCTAGAAATTTTTGAGTTAACTCCTCCCAATTTTTAATAGAGTCGGGTGCTAATGAATATAACCACATTTTAGCCTTATCTCTTAGTGACAAAGGAAAAGTCTTAGTCTAACAGCATCGTCTGACATGCCGTTATAACGAAATGTAACACAAAATTCTAGAAAACTTGATAAGTGTAAATAGGGATCCTCCAAAGGAGTTCCCCCAAACTGATTGTTCTTCACAAGTTGGATAATTTTATGATTTGGTTTAAATGAGCCAGCTTCTACGATAGGTGTTTGTATATTTGAGTGAATTTCAATTATCGTAGGATACACATAATCTCTCAATGATTTATGATGATTTTTCAAGTTATTATTTTAAATATTTTTCATTTCCATTTCTAGTTTTTCAAGTCCTTTCTGTTTTTTGATTTTTTGTCTTTTTTCTAACTAGGGATCATAAGGCACAAGTCCTGCAGATGCTTTATTTCGCATACGCAACACAACAAACAATACATTAATAATTAAACAAACAAAATAAAAAATATATTCAACACAACAAAATATTTTCACAAATACCTTGTTTTTGACACAAATAGTTTTTTCACAACATTTTTTCATACAAAAAAAAAACTTTACACACAAAAATAGTTTTTACGACACTACAGTTTTTCATATCTAAGCCTAATCCCTTTAACTAAAATTCTCCTAAAGTTCTTACCAAAGCTTCCCGACAACGGCGTCAAAAACTTGATGCGGCCCTAGCACGTGCTGTTTTTCTGCGTGTTTTATATCAGTTTAAATCCTTGGTACAGTGCCAAAAACTTGACTCGTCCCGAAATTACGTCGTAATTTAGTTTTAAAAAATATGGCCAATAACTTGACCCAATTTATATTAAGTAGTTAATATTAAACGTCGACCATTAGATGATCCGATTAGGAGAGTAGATGTTTTAGATTCGACTTGTGTTAAGAAAGGCAGAGGTAGACCTAGGAAGACTTGGGCTTATTGTATTAAAAATGATCTTAATTTATTAGAACTAAATGAAAANTATGATCTTAATTTATTAGAACTAATTGAAAATATGACACTAAATAGGACACAATGGAGAAAAAGGATTCATGTGGCCGACCCCACGTCGGATTAAGGCTTTGTTGTTGTTGTTGTTGTTGTTGTTATAGTTAATGTGGAAAATTGAAATATTATAAAATATAGTGAATAATTCACACACTAGGATATCTACGCAAGTGCACGTATCGCTTCTATTAATATAAGACTTTCTGATTAAGCCCCAAATATCGATCCCACGAGGAAGCGAGGAAAGATGTCCGTAGTCAAATTTCAGTCTACTACTATTAGTCTTTAGTTTTGAATCCTTGGTACAGTGCCAAAAACTTGACCCGCCCCGAAATCACGCAGTAATTTAGTTTTAAAAAATATGGTCAATAACTTGACTCAATTTATATTAAGTAGTTAATGTGCAAAATTGAAATGTTATAAAATATAACAAATAGTTTCACACACTATGGTTCTAGCAAGTGCACGTATCGCTTCAAGTAATATAAGACTTTCTGATGAAGCCCCAAATATTGATCTCACGAGGAAGCGAGGAAATAGGTCCTTAGTCAAATTTCAGTCTACTACTATTAGTCCTTAGTATGGTTAAAATGGTATTTTATCTAGCAATTACTTCTAAATGCGAATGTTAAATGTAAGGATAGTAACTATTGGTAAATGTAAATATTAACTCTAAAGATAGCTCTTTCTGGATAAATTAGCTTGGAGAATTTTAAGATGTTAAAAACTACTATTTTTATGTAGTGAATTGGATAATGTAAAAAAATGAGATACATTAAATATTGTATGTTCCAAATAGAAATAATTTTAATTCTCTACCCTTAGTCAAGTGTTATAGAGAATTGTTGGCTAATCTTAGGTTTATTCTCTAAATCTGTGGTTATGCTGGGAGAATACTGGCTCTCACTGCAGAGCTCTCACTGTCCTTCACCTGAGATTAACTCTCGCTTTAGTTTTTAAACACTAAGACCAAATTGAGAATTTTAGTCTGTCACCCTAGAACCTCCAATTCTTTGCCCAGTAATATATATATTTTCCTATTTATTTGCACTCAACCCCCATGAACTTCACCATCCATGGAATTTGAATGTGGTTCCACTTTGTTGAGAATTACACCGCCCTCTCGGGTCTTAATGCAATTACAACAAATTTTAACACTACAACGGACCCTTATTGTAATGCAAATGAAGTACAAGTAAAAACCATCACATTTATAATTAAAACTTCTTCTAGCATGCATCCCAAAATCTTAAACATGAATCCTACTCATTGTAAAAGAAAAGTAAAAGGAAATAATGACATAATTCTCTCATGTCACTATTTCCTGATAAGAAGAAAGAGTAACAAAAACACATCACAAAGCACGAAGAAAACACAACGAAAAACTTCATTTCATCAAAGCAAATCAACTAGATAATTGTTTACAAAATCATAAGATAATGAAAAACACAATACTTAGTTTTTTCCCCTTGAAAGAAAGATGAAAATCTCTCCCACAAAGTCTCCCACTGATCCATGCAATGATAGAACATTCCCTTACATCTTCTCTCAAAATTCCCTCACCAATTTTTCCAAAAAGGTAGAAATCTACATTTCTACTCCTATTCTAAGATCTCTAAACATTCTCCACTTTTTTTCACTCACACACAATCTTTTCTGACATAAAAACACTCTATTATAGTGTAGGGATGAATTTCCCAAGAGATGCCTCAAGCAACCTTCCAAAAAACGTCCAAATACATTGAATCTTCTAGAAATTCGCCCAGCAATGTGTCTAAACCGTCTCAGGCGCTGTCGGCTCCGTTTTGGGTGCCATCGACGCCATTTTCACGTTGTTTTCTGCACTCTGGCACAGTCGGCCTTTAAATTGTCCCCGAAACCAAAAATATGCAAAATACCTTCCTTTAAATTATAATATCATTGAAACTCATTAAAATTGAGCAGAAACTATATATGAAAAAGTAGTCATTTTTAGACGTATCATTAGCATATGCTCTACGCCTATAGCTAATTAGCTAAATGCCTAAACTAAAATTTTAAGCATGTTTTTGTGAACTAACATAAAATAAACTCAAATTACTCATTTTGAGAAACACGAAAATATTTTGAAAGCCTCTAAAAAAAATTTAACTCATACTATCAGCCTAATATAACTTGTCATCGAAGAATAAGAAATAAAATCTCTCCAACAAATCTTACAAAAGTTATTTTTTTGTCTATTTACATATAGCCCCAACCTTCGAAACTTTTTTTTATTTCAAAATAAAAACTTTTGACTCCATACTCATAAAACACATTGAGTTCAATACATGAACCCAATCCTCTACATACGATGATAAAGTGGACACAAACTATAATTCCATGAATTCTTAAAATATCTCAAATCAAATACAAATGAAAATGACCGGCACAATTCTTTATAAAAAGTGATGAAAGATTAGCAAAGTTTATAATACAATGACTGTGTAAATGAACTAAAATAATATGAAAACTATGACTCGATCTCTACTAGAAAAATACATAATCAATGAAGTTCAAATCAATTTGTCAATTACCACAAGAATTTTCATATCGAAAGCAAATCTCAACTAGAGAGATTCACAATTTTAAATTGCTCCCAAATCACAACATAATCTTTTCAAATTCCAATTCAAGTTAAAAATATTGATGACTAGAGAAGATCATAAAAGTAATAAAATATTTAAGAAAATTTTACTGCTTAAGCTTAAAGTAATAATCAATCCACCCCAAAAATATTGATGAGAACAATTAATTTAAGATAACCTTAGTTCACAAAGCAATAACATAATATCAAGTTAGACAGAAGAGTCCTCCTGTTAGACTAATAACCCTCTAAGATAACTGAACATCCACACCGGCAACACAGTCATCTATGTCGCAAGCTGATAAAGAACTCGATAATTTGAAATAAAAGTACTCTAGAGAGCAAAGTATACCTGCCATTAGAGTCAGTGACGTCAATCATATCAATCCCAAGAAAACAATTTGAAAAAAGGTCTAAATCTGCTTGATGAACGAGAGAGAATCTATCTACCACTAAGTGAAGTGCAAAGAAGAAATGTGTCCGCTTTCGCGTTATTGTAGAAAATATTTGAGACAACTGAAACGATAGGAAATCCTCTCTAGAAATTAAGAAGACAGTCCAAGCATGAGAAAGCTCCATCGATGTGAATATGAATCCACGCATATAAGTATTGTGAAGGCAATGTAATATATATAATCTCTAGAGAACTAGACTCAGGAATAAGACATAGAACTCTATATATCTGAGCGAGCACTACAGAAACCAGAGAAAGGCGCTCGCCCTGCAAAAGGCGGCTAGCAGCTAACAAAACACAAGAACGCATGAAACCCTCCTTGAAGGGAAGTACAAAGATAGACAACCAGATAAACAAAACGCCTGCTAAAAATAGTTCTACTCGTATACCTGGCCTAGCTAGAAAGAAATGAGACGGTTGTAAAAATGGCTCAGCATACTCCTCAGATAAAAGATCACAACAATATAATCCTAACACAAAATGGATCACCCCACTGGGTTGAATCATCGGATAAAGAGTCATCCCACAAAAAAATATGGATTCATACATCAACAAAAAGAAGAACTCGCATCCTCTGGCGTGATCGAGATGTCTACAGGCCTAATAATAATGACCCAAAAGCTCAGGGCAAATTACTGGCAAGACTAATCTGCCTCTACGATCGCCATAATAAGAAGGTTGTCTATGAAAAAGCTCGTAGTCTAACGGGATGCACTCATCGTATCAATGACTAATAATTGAAAGTCATGATATTATCTGCAGTTCCCATAAAGTGATGGTCAACTCCTCAGAGCCAACACAACATGTATTAATTAATGGGATCCCATAACCCAATCATACCTCGAATTCAAGTAGCATAAATTTTTGAGTAATCAAATATGGATGCATAAACTGCTTCATAAGTCCCTACTGCTCGCAAAACATCTTTGTGTGACTGTAGTATATCTAACCCAAACAACATATAGACATGTCGAACTGGAAACTCAACCTACAGTTGAATCCCTAAGTCACTTAAGTGTGTGTCTAAAGCTGGGGGTGGCTCAAAAGCCTAGGTTGTTGTAGTCACACAACTGTATCAGTGGTTGCTATAGGATCTCTCACGGCTCATAGCTAATATAATTCACTGTGTTATCTAAAGGGCTATACTTTCTGCACTTCAACTTGAGAGTAGTAACTTACTTCCCAGGTTCCTAGAGCTCCAGAGTCTCTGACAAATAGTTTGAAAAAACAGGAGGAACGAGTGAAAAATTTACCATATATGTCCCGATCCACCGACATATCCTAATGCAACTCAAGTCTATCCCAAATATCAACATCCCCTCAAGGATCAAGAATATGAATATATGCCCAAATAGAATCTCCACTCGGCTCATTAGGTGGAAGATCGGGTGATCTCTTCTAGCTAAACATTTTCTACAACACAAAAAAAGAAACACGTTTAAAATGATCACAGCTTGGGGTACATAGCTAAGGGGGCAATAAATATGGTTCGCTTGAGGCGCGCACCATATTTATTTAGCAGCATTTATTGACTGTAAATATAAAAGAAATAAAAAAGGGGAGATAAAAAACAGAGGAATAACTTATATTAATTAAAATTAAATTAGTTAAATTAAGATGTTGCCTGCTCCCGCCAAAAAACCTACGTAAATGAAATAATTGTTCTCACTCCTCCCGATTACAAACAAATGAACCAAGTAGAATGCCCTTACATTTTGACTCTCTTTTCTTTCCCCCTCCCTTTAGTTCGTTTCGATTGAAACCACACAGGAGTTCACAAAATCCACAGTCATCTTCTTGTTCGAAATTCACAATCTTCTTCCTGTTTAAAATTCACAATCTTCTTCCTTATCGAAGTCTACACAACGAAATGGTAAATCTCTTACATGTATTTCCTCTCTCGTCTGTCATCTACTTGTTCCTGCTCTGTTCATTTCCACTATTCTCCTGTTTGAAATCCGCACAAAAAAAAAAAATCATAAGCTATTTGTTATTATTCACTGTTTTATTCCTCTGTTCACGCAAGAATCCTTTTCAACCGTCTTCTATCACAACAAGTCGTTGAGGCACTTAGTCCCTCTTATTCTTATCCTCCGTTCACACAATCTGTCACACATGAAGCCTCAATCCACCTCATTTTATACACGAAAACTGCAGGCCTACTTATTGTTTTCCTCTGAATTCTTTGTTGCTTCTCCTTGTTCGAACCAAAGCCGAATTTCCTCCTTGTCGAACTTACCATGCACAGTGTTGTTCTTCCTTGCATCTTAATCTTCCTCTACGCAAACCTAAGTGCCCCTCTCTGTTGTCCCCTCAACCCGCAAAAATCCTCGTTGCTCTTACATTCTTTCCAGTGTCGAAGTCATTTGTTGGTTCTGCTCTACCCTATCCTATCAAAAAATTAAAACTTTCTTCATTATTTCACACGAATTCACTTGTTGGAGCGATCGAAAACCAAAGCCCTCTTCTTCATCAACCAAATTAAAGCCAAAAACCTCCCTCCATGTCGATCCCATTCAAGACGCGCCCAAATCCTCCCCTCCTCTGACCTAGTTCCCCTGACGATTGAGCCTTCCTATGTCGCGATCTTCCCAAGCCACTCCTCCCTGAGTCGAAATACCTCACGCTCGAACAGAAGCAGTGCTCTTCCCAAACCGAGGCCACTGAAGCCTCTGCCCTAGCCCGATTTACCTCTTTTGCTTCCCTATTTTGTATAAACCAAGCAGAGCCCCCTTGCCTATTATTTGAGCCCGAATTCCCAGTCGAACCCACTTGCAAACCAACGAACCAACCCGAGCACCAAATATATACTTTAGTATTTATTTTACTTATTTAGTTTTATTTTAATATTGCGTAATGTAATAAAAACAAAAAGAAAACCTATGTTGTAATGTTGTTTTATTTTGTCGTCGACAATGCCATTGGAGCTCGAAAGGAATAATGTTGGGGAAATTAAGTACTTGGGGAATAAAGCATCTTAGGAATAATGTCTTTTAAAATTGGGATTTTAAAACACCCGTCCATAAGAAAAAGAGTGTCCGTCTATGGGAATTAAGTACTATTTGAGGAAAATAAACTACAATTTCAAAAATGTTGGTTTGCAATCTAACCTTTTGTGCAGGTGCATTGTAGACCTGTTGTGACTTTAAGATTGCAAGTGAAATTTATATTGTTTCCTGGTCGTAATATTTCACGATACTGACCAACGCGTCTTTTAAGACAGTTTGGAAGGCTGACATTCTCCCGTGCCCCCAAACAGGGGTTGACGCCACGAAGCTGTCGGAATTTCTATTGATTTGGACTTATAATCAACTTAAAAGATTTGATGTTTTGAATTTATAAAATAAAATAAAATGTGACTCATTTGAATTTCAAAATAATTTTAAAACCCAAGCTTTTGTAATTTAGGATCTTAGGGTTTAAAATATATGGAATCTAGACTTTTAATATTGAGGCTCTTAAGGTTTTAAAAGTTTTAAAGTTCTGGGTTTTTAAAACATACACTCCTAGGGCTTAAAAATATTAAAATTTAAATTTTAAAACATGAAGCTCATAAAAACTGAAAATATTTGAAAATTAAGCTTTTAGACTTAAGCTCCTAAGGGTATGAAAATCAACTTAAAATTGGGCTTTCGGACTTAAGCTCCTAAGGATGAAAAATAATTCAAATATGGGATCTTTAAATTTTAAAATCTGTCACCAAATTCGCAACACATTTGCAAGCGAACAGAAGGCAAATCTTTTTAAAGCCCAAAAATGTAATTTTGCATACACTACATTAAAGATAATGCTTCAACTCAAAACATCTATTTTGAAATATGTGCAAGTAAATTACGCCCTTTCAAGTGATTATGTAAGTGCAATCAAATTATGTGCAAATAGTTAAACCCCATGTTATACTTTGAAAGTCAAAACACATTATGATCGTATATATGTGTATAATCTCAAAATTAGCTACAAAGCCCGCATATGCCCAACCAATGTATTGAATTCTCAAACATTATGTTCAAAAATGTTGCATAGGCTAAGCAAGTCGTCTTGTTTATAGGATAGAGTTGTAAGTCCCACCAAACTAGTTTGATCCCCTTACAAGGACTGGAGTTGACTGGTTTAATAAGTTCGAAATAAACATCCAAATCCTAAAATAAGAATTTAAAAGTCCCAATCATCTAGTTTAATCCTCCTCCCTATAAGGACATGAGATGACAGGACTCATGCTGTAAAAATTCTAAACTAATTAAATGACCCTTCAAATATAAACCTTTTGAATGCTTAAATCTCATATGATAATTGTATTAATTGAAGATTTCAACAGGAGCATGGACTATTATGGGTATGCCCCAGACATATCAAAGTAAGGATTCGATTATGGTGATAGTAGATTGCTTCTCCAAAGTAAGGATTATAATATGGATGTTTGATATATCACAAACTTATACTACATAGAGGTAGTTTGTCTTCATAGTGAGCCTAAAACCAGCACTTCAGATTGGAATGTGAAATTTCTGAGCCATTTTTGGAGGATTTGATAGGGTAAGTAGGATAGAAAGCTCCAATTCAATTCACCAACACAACCTCAGATAGATGGACAAACAGAGTTACTGAATCAGAGTTTAGGAATTAGATGTATTGTAGAAAAGAGCATCAAACAGTAAGACTTGATTTTTCCTCAAGGTGAGTTTGCCTATAGGACATCCATAAGCCAGACCACAAGTCAACCCTTTTAACTTTGTATACGAACAAAACCTCTCACACTTTTAGAGTTAGTGTCTATTCTTCTAGGTACTGAGCTTAGCAATAATTCAGAGACCAAGGTCAAAGAAATGCAGACTTCACACGAACAAAAGAGAAAAGAATTTTCGAAGCATAACATAAAGTATCATAAACTGGCAAATAAGTCCACAAAGATTTATGATCAATGAAAGAGATTTCGAGTGAATTAGATTGAAAAAGAGGTTTCCGACAATTTTATTTGGAAAACTCAATCCTAGAGCTGACAGGTCATTCATCGTTGTTAAAAAGATCAATGATGATTCCTACAAAATCGATATGTCGGGGATTTACAAGATTTTTAATAACTTCAATGCCACTGTGATGCCATATTGTGAAGACTCAGATGCTCTCTGCAATGAAGATGAAGCGCATCTCACCTGAGGACAATGAAGCAGGCATGCACCTATGCCCCTCGCAGACGCAGAAGGGGTACTTCCATCCTAGGCTAAATCAGGAGAGCTTGGCAAAGCTCAGAATTTTTCCACTGGCAGAGGGGAAGCCATCTGGGTGTGAAATCTATCATATTTACAATCTTATTAGGGTTATTTTTCTGGTACTAATATAAATACTTTGTTTTAAGACTTGCTAATGACTTTCATTTGGATTTTATAATATTTAAGGTTGTTTTCTCTGAATTTATATCTTTTGGAGAGTTGTATTATTTTCCCTTTACAATTGGTGTGTGTAGCTTATAAGGGTATAGATGGTATCTTCATTTCGCTTAACAAGTGTGTGTATCAATTCTAGTGTTGAGAGGATCCATCATTTGCAATCTTGATACCTCTGATGCATCAACATAATCCACTCATTTTGACATTTGTAATGCATATGAAGCTGAACTTTGTGATGTCATGTCTGTCGACCATCAATTCCATTGTGTTTCACCATTCAATTGCAGTAATCCTTTTCTTATTATCGTGACATTTTGATCATCACATTGAAGGAATTATTTCATGAAGCAAATAATGTTCGAGAGATTTTAATTACAATCAAATTATGCTGAATCAGCTTCATGCAATGTTGTATTCAATGACCGTCATTAGCTTTGATTGCAAGTGCGACTTATTTATACTGCATTGTGACACATTTGCAAAGATCAATAGGGTTCAGCACAAATTGACTAGGCCCAATTTAGCCCAAGACAGTAAGAGTCAATTCAACCGAACCTTGCAATACCCATTTTAGAATGAATAATTGCACCACACTTGAAAATATCAATCAAACAATATAATCACATTCGGAAATCTGGATAATTCAATATCAAAATGTTTGAAGTTACACGTGCAAGTTCAGCGTCACCTGAGTAAAGCAATAACCATTGCTAATGACTAAGCTGATAATGTGAATTCATATTAAGATGGCTATTGGTTTGCAGGTTGTATAATGACAAGATTGATAACGAAAATTCAATTAATATATATACATATATATATATATGTGACCATTAGTATATAAATATAAAATTATCATTCGCCAAATTTCTTCAGAAAGACACCTAGCTATGCACTACACAATAATTTTTACTATAAATCATAGCAATAATAAATGCAAAAAAGAATGAAAGGACCCTGTTTTAAGCAATGCATTAATAAACTTTAGCGTAAATTTTCATTTTAGTTAAGATGAGAATGGCAAGATTTGTTATATGGTTGCAAAAGATATATGCTCTAACACTCTAATATAGAGATAATAATCAATATGGTAACTGTTAATTTTTATGAAAAAATTAAAGGCAGGGTCACCTGAGAGACAACATGTTGCGAACTTTAGGAGCAGGAGGCATATCCATGAAAAGAGAAGTTGCAAAGAAAGAGATGCGTCTTCGGACCTCTAAGTTGGCGGGAATATCTAAAGCAGCTTCTTTGACAGTAAGCATCAGAAATAAACGTTTGATCTGCTATTCATCTAATGAGCATTCTAGGATTGTACACCTTTCTAGAAAAGATGAAAAAAAAATTTCAAGATAACTTAGGCACCTGGTCTTTTAAAGGTCCTTTATCTGGCAGTGGGAAACGTAGAACAGAGTTTCTAGTTCCTTCATCTGACTGGGAGAAAGGAACAATAAACCCCCTAGAATCTGATTTAAACATGTGTGATACATGTTGCATGAGGGAAACATCCCCACCCCTCTCTTGCCCGTAGGATGAATCAATAATATCCAGTATCCTAAATCAGTTCTTTTAACGCTTCAGAAAGAGGAAAAAAAATTATTTCGGAACCAAAAAGAAACCGCACCTACCTGCCACCTTCAACCATCATATTGTTGATGATAAATTCAAGGACACCTTGGAATGAAATGATCAGTGCATCTTGACGAGTTTGGTTATTTTCAAACTTCATTCATATATATCAAAAGATATAATCAGAAGTTTGCTGTGAAAAAGCGGGAAAATAGACACAGAGTGTAAAAAGATGTAAATTGAACTGTTATCTTACTACAGTTACCAGTATCTCTACCATTTTGATAACTTTCTCAATCAAAACAGGCAACTCAGTCAGCTTGAAATCAATTGGGGTGCTAGAATTTCTAACGCTTGTTTCAATGTCATCAAAAATTGCACGTAAGACCCTGGAAAAGATAAGAAAGTTTAAAATAATGTTAAAAAATATACATTGCAGTACATTGCAGATTATTGTAAGAAAGAAACTAATTATTGCTGCTACTTTTCTGCATAAAATTTAAAAAATGACTACCTTTTGTCTAGGTCTCCAACGACAAGAAAATTGAAGACATTCTTTAAGGTATCATAGCACTCCTTGATGGCATAGAACATGTACTTGTCTTTTTTAATTTTTCTAGAAAGCTTCTCGTGCTTCCCAACATAATCTCTCGCCATGTTCACAGCAGAAGAAAACTGGCAAGCAAACAGAAGCTGTGAACGAGATAATGAAATGCTAATCCAAGGATATTAAAGGAATAAAATTACCTTCATGGCTAAAAGAAATAAGGGCCATCGTGCTGAGGTCCCACCAAACTTGGATGAAAGTGGCATGATCATCATGTCCATCTCTCTACAAAAAATAATAACACTAAAGAGATTCTATGATGGTAGATGATATAGCTGATAACAAATATATAGAATTTTACCTGTTACTAATCAAGTCCTCGGATCTGAAATTAGCAATAATCTGATTCCAAACATGAGCAAACTTCGGAAGCTCATCTCTCTCAGCTTCTGTACTCTAAACATCATGGGCTATTAAACTCAGTATGGTGTGAATTAGATAACACTTACAAATTTTATTGAGCTATTTGATATGAAAGAGGGAAGCTTTTAATACCTTGCAAACTTTGTTCTTCAGGATATCTTTGAAGATGCTCCCCTTTTTCTTTTGTGATGGATGAGCGACAAAGGAAACATTGAACATGGATGGGAATGAATAAAAACGGCTCCTGACCATTCCAGCCGTTCGAATCTGGCATAATGCTTGAAATTCTAACCTGAGTATTGCTCCATGCACACTGTTGGCAAGCAGTTTAACAAGGTAACAGAGATCTTAAACCTAACCTCACCAAGATGACGGACAATACCACAGACTCCTCCAAATATTGCACAGAAAATAGAATACCAAATCTGTGTGTCCATAACATAGACCTGCATCAAAAACAGATGATAGAACGAAAGTTAGTATGTTCAAATAAATAAGCAAGCAAATTCTCAATGTTCAGAAGTTCATTCAACTTTTAAGCTATCTCACAAGAAGTATTGGGGCCCAAACAGCAAGAATTGCACCAGCATTGTTTTGAACTGAAATGGACAGAAATTAATAATTAGGAAGTTACCCATGACATAATAAAACATATTATGCATAAAACAAGAAATACCTTCTGGGAAAAACTCATGCCAATCATAAGTATTTATACTAACTTTCATAATATGCTTTGTTGGTTCAATAAGAGGTTTTATCTACACAGATCGAAAAAATTATGTTAGTATGTTAGGATATCAAGAAAAAGTGGAATTGTAAGGGACAAATAATTGAAAACTTAAAAAGGACAGAGGACAAACAACAAACAACAAACATAAGGTTACTTGCATAAGCTAATCAAAATGATTCGCAACCGCAAAAACTCGAGGAAAAAAAAAAATGGTTCATAAATTTGAACCAAAATATTTAAGAATGGTTTAATCACCTGAAAATGGTAGCTAAACAATAATTTGCATGACAATAAAATCACCCAGAATATGGTATACCTGAAAGTAATGAGTGTTGGTGGAAGTCAGTGGACTCAAACTAATAAAAATACTCCAAGTTAACAAATAATATAATTACTTTAGAAGGGATACTTGGGCTTCTTGCATCCCTCGGCCGACATATAAATGA
>JXCR01082863.1:145261-159972 GCA_002079205.1 Phalaenopsis hybrid cultivar
AATTGACTACAAGGCTACGTGAATTTATAATCAATTAAAAGTATTAATTAAGAAAATATAATTTAAATTATTAAATTATATTCAAATGATGTTTTAAATCTTGCCTCAATCATTAATATCTTATGACTACGTGATTAGGGTTGTCAAAACGACTCTTTGTTCGTGAATAACTCGTGTTTGGCTCGCTAAGCAAACGAGTCGAACAAGAACACACTTTTTGAGCTCGAAATATAATCAATCTTTTACCACCCTATGCTTAAATTATTATTATTACTGTTATCACCTTTTCAGCAATATTTGCTTCAGCGCCGCGAAGCAAAGCTTTAAAGTCAGCGATTTAAAGCAGAGCATGCAGGAAATGGCTTTCTCCGCTTTAAAGCAGAGCCTGTTGGGTGATGAGCTTTCCGACTCATCAATGAAAGATTACTTAGAGCCGAAGCATGGCCATGGTGGGAACATTTGTTCCAAAATATCTTCATATAAATTATTTTGAAAATTTTAAATTTTATAGGATTAGCCTCGAGATTAGTGCAATACACATCATTCATATGCAATTTAGGGTCCGTTTCGGGCAGCTTATAAGTCGGGCGGTGTTTTCAAAACGCTGATATACTGTTTGGTTCGCGCGTTTCACTAGCTTATCCGAAACTGCGTTTGAGATTTTACACTAAACGCAGGCCGCGGGTCGACCCCTGCAGTCTGCCCGCGGGTCGCGTTTCAGGATAAACAGCTTATCCTGAAACGCACAAGCTGTTCTAAACGGACCCTTAATTTTAAGAAAAGTTAAATTTAAGAGGTTATCAAGTTTTTTTTTTTTAAAAAATCATGTAGGGACGTCCGGCAAATAATCAAATTCTTGGTCGATTATTCAATTCTTTTCATCTGTAGATTAATGCTCGAGTGATGATTTGTCATATTATACTTGCAATATTTCCAAAGCATTGAGGAATCCGCTTCTACAATAATGTATTTCCACCCAAATATCTTAACAATCATCAGGCCAAACACTACAGCATCAGCTTCAGCAACCCAAGGCGATACAAGAACAACAACCGCAAACGAACAAATAACACAACTCAAAAAAATCCCTACAAACACCTCCAACACCAACAATGCTGGTTTTCCGGCTGCCATCAGTATTGGCTTTAAAGAAAGCAGTAACAGGACAACACCAAATCACCCTGTTTTTGATCCTATTGTTCATGTAAACCTGTAATTTCAGATTTAAGAATAACTCCTTCATTCTGCTATTTTGCTTCCCCTTTAAGCCATTGGAAGTTAGATTTTTAGCCAGATATTTAAGCAAAAGTGTTATCAATGCGTCAATAGTGATATTTTTACGTGTTGAAGGGAGGGAAGCTCTTGGGGTTTTACTGAAATAAGAAAGATGCATTGGGCGATTTGCAGCTTGACAGAGTTTTCTATAGAGGAAAATGTCTTTTGGATGGAAGGGTGTGTCACTGCATGCCAAACTGGCTAACAATTTTCTGTCATTAGTTAAGTTAATGAGCTCTCACCACTTGAGTTGGTGAATGGTTATTTAGCACTTGGCGTGATGAATGATTATCAACCACTTAGTTAGATGAAGGAAGAAATCGAGAGCGATAGATAGGGTAGAACAAGCGTGAGAGAGGGAGCCACGGAGTCGAGAGAGGCAGAAGAAACACGAGAGATAGACGCAAGGGGTTGCGGGGTAATATGTACACAAAGAAACGCATGATGTTGGGTTGGGGCAATTTGTACGTGAAGAAACATATGCTGTTGGGTCGGACCTGCGGCCGCGTTTTAACGTAGATTATTCGGGAACGTCATTGGGCCGCTGTTTCCAAACAGACCCAACCACGTTTTCAAAAATGCACTGCACCAAAAAAAGCTGCCACAAATGAGCCCGAAGTATTATAAAAAATGAGTACAACACCTATGTAGGGTTGATTAGTTTAAGTCATCATTTCAATTTTCACTATAATAATGTTTGTTCTATGAAGTCATCTCCTGCTCGGATTCAGCACATGCCGGCGGAGTCCACCTCAATCTTCCCATTGGTGAATAGCATCGAATTGCAATTGCACATTCTTTATATCTTCAATTATTTCGCCACAATACCAATTTTTTATCATTTCAAAACTCAGATGAAAATACCCCCTCACCCACGCAACATTTAAAGGAGCTTCGCCGAGCTAAGTCAGCATAAGATTTCGCTCGAGAAGACATTCAACATATGGGATTGTTTTGAATGCCAACATACAAATTTGTTTTCATTTGATAAACTAGAATTATCCGACGCCTCTTAAAATTATTTCGTCACAACATTAATTTTTTTTCCATTTCAGAACTTAGATGAGGATATCCGTTCCAACAAGTGATTTTAAAGGAGCTTTGCCCTAAACTTCGTAGGCCGTCATGCACCGAAGTGATTATTACATTCAGATTATGTAGGTACAAATAATGATATTTCAGGTATTATTTATATTATTGCGATGTTTGTTTATATTAACCTCATCATAATATCATCTATAACATCTAATAAAATACTTCCATTGGTGTTAGGTCGGCTCACCTACATAAAAAAATGAAAAAAAAAATGAACATGTTATTAGAATATTTCCTCGTGTTATTCTGAATATTTTTCGCGTTATTCATATGTTATTGATGTATTATTGAGATGATTTTGATAATAACACATTAAAACTATGAATAATGCGAGGGAATATTCATAAACCAACAATAAAATACTAATAACACATGATTAACACATTAAATAACACATGAATAATGCGAAAAGTATTGAGAATAATGCGAGGGAATATTCCTATAACGAAAAATATAACACAGAATAAATACATTAAATAACACATGAATAACGCGAGAATATATTCGTAAACTCTCAATAACACACCAATAACACATAAATAACACGAGAGAATATTCACATGGAATGAAATATTCTTATGCAATGAAATATTCATATAACACATTGGTAGGGCTGAGTCCCACGTTTTCGACCTTTCACGTGCCAGCATGAGATTGAACTCCTCCAGCTTTGCATTCAGAGTCCTGATATAATATTTTTTCGATTATTGTTATTATGGGTGGCTGCAAGCTCGTAACCCGTCCCTTTTCCAGTTTCGCCAGAAAACTCGCCGCCTCACTCCTCCCACCGGCCGCACGCCCTCCCCCCTCCTTCTTTCCCTTCGCTGAAACACCGATCTTCTCAGCTGAATCAATCGATACTCTCTGTCACNTTATGTTGCATTGGCCAATATCTATGCCTCTGCTGGCATGTGGGATGAAGTTGAGAAAATTAGGAGAAAAATGGATGAAAGGGGCGTTGTAAAGAAGCCTGGTTCGAGTTGGATTGAGGTTAAGAGAAAAGTTCATGTGTTCTTAGTAGGAGATGACTGCCATCCACAGGCAAAACAAATCTCTGCATTCCTGGAGAAATTGCAAGCCAAAATGAAGGAGGAAGGGTATGTCCCAGATACAAATTTTGTGCTGCATGATGTTGAGGATGAGCAGAAAGAGCACAATCTTTCATACCATAGCGAGAAGCTTGCTGTTGCATTTGGAATTATTGCTACCCAACCTGGAACCTCCATCAGGGTCTTTAAGAACCTGAGAATTTGTGGGGATTGTCATACTGCTTTTAAGTTTATCTCGAAGATTACAGAGAGGGAAATAATTGTTAGGGATTCAAATAGATTCCATAAGTTCAAAAGTGGAGACTGTTCGTGCGCTGATTATTGGTGAGTTTTAGGATCAACATGAACATATTATATTGAGAGTTTTGTGGTGTAGGTAACATCTGAATTCTTTTGTATTTGTACACTATTGTTGGCTAAATACTGTAATTAACCCATGAGTGAGTATTAGGGAATAGCAAGATTAAATATTTATGTTATTTTACAGTCTTTGTACCTAAGAATAAGGTGTTCTTGGCATCTAAATAATCTTGTAGGGTTGCACCACCTTTCATGTAGAATAAGAATAGTTATTGCTTCAAATCAAGTTAATTTGCGATTGACTTCATCATGTAAAAATATCTCTAACTTTTTCCATATATATTTTGATTTGTTGTGGTGTTCTTATTTGCTACATTATGAATAATCTCATATCTCAGATTGAAGATGATTGAATTGATTGCAATTAATTATCTTCTATTTTTCCTTTCCTTCAAAGTTTTTAAAATCCTCATTAGATGAAAAATGCCCTCATCATCATTTTTGAGATATGAAAAATGATTATTTCCATTAAAATTCTCAAATTTACACTTGGATGTGTTAGCAGAAGAGTTTGAATGACTAGATGATGTCGTCTCTGAGAAATACTTTGATTGCTTTGACAATAATTTCTTATGACACAAAATGTCTAAATCACTTCTCTATATCAGCGACAATGAGACCAATAAATGTAATTTAAAGAGAAATAAAAATGGAACACCATATTAACATGTGTGATATAAGATACATCAGAACAATTACTGGTATGTTATCAACAAAATTTTTCATTTGACATGAATCTTTAGGCAATTAACATGGATCTAAGAGTATTTTTTTATCATGAAATGTTCATACTTCGATTAAAGATCATCCAAAACTCTGATTTGAACAAAACTGTTGTCATAATGGCCAACTCGATGAGACGGACCCAACATCATCAAAATTGGTCCAATCCAAGACAAATCAAGTTTGGATCAAACCGTCTTAACCAATTTTGGATGTTTTTGGTGCCCAATTAGAAGGTCAAATAGATTTCAAATTCGACAAGCTTATAGTCAAATAGAGCTATTGGGGAGACAAATCCAATGAGCCTAAGATCATTCAATTAAGACATCGTCAAAGGAATCTCTATTGGTTGTCAGATGGAGTGATCTAAATTCCTTTCTTATTTGGAGGAATACCTTTTCCAAACTTTGTATAGAATCATACCCCCTTCATAAAGGGAGAACTAAGACCTAAACCTTGGACATAGGAGAAGGAACTAAAGTCCAATGTTCTACACTAAAGGTCTGGTGAGCGCCACTAGCTCCTACAGCCTCCAACTGCCGTCGACCACTTCTCACCAGCTGCCTGTCAATTATTAAACTTTATAAGGCTGAAAAAAATGCTCAAAGAAAAAAATAATTAGATTTACTTTGAGATTAATTATAAACATGATGAGTTTCTATTGCATTAACTTTGAAGTAAAATTAATGATTTTTAAATCCATCCTAATACAATTTGCACCAAGACATCCTAACAAAATCTCTTAATAGAAATGAAATTAGCTACTTTTTGAAATAATGCCTCCTTGAATGAATGAATAGAATTAGGACAGGAGCTGTTTACAAACTCAGAACTGAAGCATGCAATTAGGGAGTCTTTTTAAGATGAGAGAGCCTTTTAATGAAACCTGNGATTGCTTCAAATCAAGTTAATTTGCGATTGACTTCATCATGTAGAAATATCTCTAACTTTTTCCATATATATTTTGATTTGTTGTGGTGTTCTTATTTGCTACATTATGAATAATCTCATATCTCAGATTGAAGATGATTGAATTGATTGCAATTAATTATCTTCTATTTTTCCTTTCCTTCAAAGTTTTTAAAATCCTCATTAGATGAAAAATGCTCTCATCATCATTTTTGAGATATTAAAAATGATTATTTCCATTAAAATTCTCAAATTTACACTTGGATGTGTTAGCAGAAGACTTTGAATGACTAGATGATGTCGTCTCTGAGGAATACTTTGATTGCGTTGGCAATAATTTCTTATGACACAAAATGTCTAAATCACTTCTCTATATCAGCGACAATGAGACCAATAAATGTAATTTAAAGAGAAATAAAAATGGAACACCATATTAACATGTGTGATATAAGATACATCAGAACAATTACTGGTATGTTATCAACAAAATTTTTCATTTGACATGAATCTTTAGGAAATTAACATGAATCTAAGAGTATTTTTTTATCATGAAATGTTCATACTTCGATTATAGATCAACCAAAACTTTGATTTGAACAAAACTATTGTCATACTAGCCAACTCGATGAGACAGACCCAACATCATCAAAATTGGTCCAATCCAAGACAAATCAAGCTTGGATCAACCCGTTTTAACCATTTTTGCATGCTTCTGGTGCCCAATTAGAAGGTCAAATAGATTTCAAATTCGACAAACTTATAGTCAAATAGAGCTATCGGGGAGACAAATCCAATGAGCCTAAGATCATTCAATTAAGACATCGTCAAAGGAATTTCTATTGGCTGTCAGATGGAGTGCTCCAAATTCCTTTTTTATTTGGAGGGAGACCTTTTCTAGACTTCATATAGAATCATACCCCCTTTATAAAGGGAGAACTAAGACCTAGACCTTGGACATAGGAGAAGGAACTAAAGTCCAATGTTCTACACTAAAGGTCTGGTGAGCGCCACTAGCTCCTACAGCATCCAACCGCCGTCGACCACTTCTCACCAGCTGCTGTAGAACCAACGTCATCCACCCCTTACCCTTTGCAATAGAACCCCTTACTCGACATAACTACATTATAAATATTTTAATTGCTCGATATAAAGCTATGATTTGTCTAGAGAATTGATAGCCTTAATATAATATAAACTAAATTAATTCTAGTTGAAATATACTTCAAATATGTTAGCATTAATACTTGGCTCATAATGTAGACTGTCAATTATTACTTTGAGATTAATCATAAACATGATGAGTTTCTATTGCATTGACTTTGAAGTAAAATCAATGATTTTTAAATCCAAACTAATACAATTTGCACCAAGACATCCTAACAAAATCTCTTAATAGAAATGAAATTAGCTACTTTTTGAAGTGATGTCTCCTTGAATGAATGGATAAAATTAGGACAGGAGCTATTTACAAACTCAGAACTGAAGCATGCAATTAGGGAGTCTTTTTAAGATGAGAGAGCCTTTTAATGAAGCCTGCTAACAATGATTGAAGGCATGGATCAACATGAATATTTAAACGTAGAGCCATATGCATTAATGCTTCTAAGCAATAACTATGGGTTAAATCCTATATAACTATGGGTCGTATCCTATGGTTAGTTGAAAGGAAACTTCATTCAAACTATAAATTCAAGATACATCATGTGATCATGATATATAGTAATAATAACTTGAAGCTGCATTATTGTAGTCATTTGAATAAGACATACAAATGATACAACTTACACTATGTTAAATTTTTCGTGAGTAATATTTGGCACAAGGAATCTTATTTAGATCCTTTGTATTACAGTCGGCACATAAACTTATTTATGTGATACGTCATCAATAAATTTTTATCATCCGACACAAATCTCGAGACATGACATGAATCTCGAAGTAATTTTTTGAACAAAAAAACATTTAAATTTTAATTAAAATCCATAAAAAACTCCAATTTCAATAAACTTATAGTCAGGTTGGCCAACTCAATAAGAACTTAACGATTCCAAAATTGGTTCAATCTGAGTCAAATCAAAGCTTGTATCAAGTTGTTAAACTACTTATGGAAGCTTTCAATGCATAATTGGAAGGTTAAACAGACTCCAAAGTTGACATATTTATAGTCAAATTGAGCAACTACTAAACAAATCCAAGAAGCCCAAGCACACTTAGTTATGACGTCATTAAGATACTTAAGTGTCCACGGAACACTGTCCGATCGAAGAAATCTTCCTAGGCCGTTCGACTAGAGCGGCCTGAATTTCTTCCTTATTTAGAATCTAGACTATATAAATATAGCTCTACCTCTCTCTTGAGAGGAGACCTAGACCCTGATCCAGAGGAAAGACTGGAGCTTGGAGAAGGAGCTAAAGTCCATCATTGTTTCTGCATCAAAGATTCGATGAACCCTACCCGCAACATCGAACACCGCTCGCTAGCCAGTGTCGGCCACCATCGGCCACCACCTAATCCTTATAGAGAAATCTCTTACGGAGTTAAAATGTGCACTGCAACTTCTTAGTGTATGCTGCAGAACAACGAAGAACAACGAAGCACTCGACAACGCTGCATGAAGTACAGAATGTCGGGCACAACACTTATCAAAGTCAAGATGTTGAAGTGCTAACAACTATTATCAACTGCATTCACCGCTAACAACCATGCAGTGGATATTGTTAGAGTTGTTAATGAGCCAAGCTTGAGCGAGCTCATGCTCGAGTTGTGTTCGGCTTATTTGAAATTGCTCGTGTTTAAAATTGGATCGTGTTCAAAATTGGCTCCCGAACAATGTGTTCGCGTTCGGCTCGAAATTGTCTCGTTAAATCTATTTGAAAAAAATAAATAAATGTAGGGTACTGGATTTGAAACTGTGCCAAATTTGTGCAATTGAAGACGCAAATCATATGACCAAATGAGTTGTTGTGATTTAAATTTAGGTATAAATATATATAATATGTAATTATAGAAATAATATATATAATAGATTATTATATAAATAAAGCTATTTCAAGCTAAAACGAGCAGAACATTGGCGAACAAATGGTCTTTCGTGTTCGGCTCATTTATAATTCGAGCTTAAAAAATTTATTCGTGTTCGGCTGTTTTGCTTAACCAACGAGTCAAAATGAGCTATTTAACGAGCCGAACACAAGCTGTTTGTGAACGAGCTTTTTTGACAGTCTTAAATATTATATCTTGAGAAACTGTGATTTTTTTTTCTTTTCAAGTTTTTCACGTAAAAACTTCTGGTATTTCTACTAGATGTTTTATTTTATCTGAGTGAGTGTTGGATTCTCATGCAATGATAAGACGATAATTCATTACCCCAGTGCCATAGAATTCTCTAACACTCATCTATATAAAACCTAAATTTTAGAGAGTTAACCAGCGTTAGGTTTGGAGGAGTTTTGTCTTATGATTGCATTATGAATGTTTGATTTATGAGTAATTCAGTACAAACTGATTTTATGATGAAAATTAGAATTTATCTGCAAATTTCATCTTATGATTGTCCTCTATATTCCATTAAAGAGTCGAAGTGACCTTGAAGTGGCCACTGGGAATAACATTGAAGCTGTGTTCCATATTCAGCTTCTTAATTTTTCATGAAAGCACCAAAAAGTCACACTTTTCCTTGTCTTTTTTCTCAAAATAAATAAATAAATAAATAAAAACTGAAAAA
Organism: Phalaenopsis hybrid cultivar; assembly: GCA_002079205.1. Lineage (NCBI taxonomy): Eukaryota > Viridiplantae > Streptophyta > Magnoliopsida > Asparagales > Orchidaceae > Phalaenopsis > Phalaenopsis hybrid cultivar. The sequence continues at coordinate 154,397 of JXCR01082863.1, forward strand.
TTCAAATGTAGGCAAAGAGTTTAACAGTTCAAATCAGCTCTGCTGCTGCTATCTCATCTCATTCTTATATTATAGCCAGCAAACAACTGCAAGAACAACAAATAGCTTTCACAAATAGAATCTAAGGTGTCCAAATTCGGCGGTCATCACCCGCAGAGCAAGCCATGGACGGCATTGGTAGAGTTAGGATCGTCGTTGTGGCAGGACGAAGAGTCTGAAGGTGGAATGAAGCCGCGCGGAAGCATAAAGGAGAAGACCATATCTCGAACTTTATAATGGCCTGAAAACCTCTTCCTTCTCCCCACACTTCTTCTCTTCTTGTTCTTGAGACGGTCGGCAGTTGAAAGAGGAAGATCATGAGGCTTTGATTTGGATAACTGAAAGTGTTGGGAGAGTTGGAAGTTGATGGAGGAAGATGGCTCTTTCTTGGTTTGGAGTGGTTGGTGTGACAGAATGGGAGGAGAAAGATGAGAGAGGATTAAAGAGAGGAGGAAGGAGGAAAAGATCAAGTTGAGGCAATGAGCAGCCATGAAAAGTTGAAGCTTTGGGAATGGGTGTGCATTTGGATTTGTGAGGGGAAGTTGGCTAGTAATGGTCCGAAAGTGGGCCAGTAATGGTGCCTCTGGGGTAATCTGTCAAAATTGTGTTTTGTCTGTTTTTTTAAAACGTTACAATGGAAAGTTGTGTTTGACAACCTCACCTGGCTAAGGCTTCGTTTGAGTGCACGGCAAAGCTTGTTTTGTTGGAGAGAAATGCGATGGAATTCTTAATGTTGTTCGTTTCATTGAGGTATTAGCGAGTTTCATCGTGGCGTGAGTTCGTCTACACTTCGCAGCTCGCACATACCGAACTTCTATTCAAAAAACATCTATAGTTAAATTTTTCCTAATTTTACTTTTAAACTAAATTTTCTCTAACCCTAAGTATAGTCGCTATTAGGAAGTTATTGTCTGACTTTTTTAAAAAAAATTAATAGCAATCATAAATTTTCTTGCAGCAACTTCACAACTGCTTCTTCAGGGACTATGAACCATCCCAAATAGACTCATAATTACAATGGCTTTTAAGTCATTGGATTAATTATCAATTTATATATATAGTTCATAAAATATGAAAAATGGTAGTTGCTATATGGTAAGAAGCATGATGAGTAGTTTGTTGCAGCAGGGTTAATGTATTGGGTCATAGCATAGTAGTTAACATGTAATTAATAGGTAATTAATGTGTCCTAATGTGTCATTATAAGTGTATTTAAGCTCTTCATTTCCGACTTTTAGACATGAATAAACTAAAGTAAAATTTATCATTTTTTTTACCCTGATTTTTATTGATTTTTTATTTTATTTCTAATTATTTTTTTTTTATTTTCAAGCACTTTTTTTTGTTTTGTTTTGTGATAATTACATATAGATCATCTGAAATAAAGATATGTACAAAAACTTCTTTATCTTTTATGTATTGTTTTTTTTCTTCTGAAATCCGAGGGAAAATATTACGCGAGTGCAACACACCTAATATCGAATAAGAGAAGAGCATGCCTGTCTCTCCTCTTATTCACGGTCATAAATGCGTTACATGCGCATAATATATTTTGTAATATCTAAATACCATATTCGATATACAATCATATTTGAATTGATAAGCGGAAGCGAGATAGGATCATACATACCTCCAGTCGTAACTTATACGAACAGAGTCGACACTCACAACTCACACGACAAATTTTCTGTTATAGGTCTTCTAAGCTTTTCTCACTCACAACCCGATGGTGCAAAAAAAATAAAATTAAATTAAGAGGAGCAAGCTTAGAGATCAAAACAACAAGCATCACATCTAATTTATACTGTTCTGCCCATCGCAGAGTTCAACAGACGTGAGTAGGACATACACGAGTTTTTCTCGCATTATGAACGTTTATGTAACGTTACTGAATTCTCTTATTGAACTTAGACACTATATGAACCACATTCTGAAATTTATTTCTCTTGAAAACACCAAGGAATTCCAACATGTATTAAAATTAATTTGCGAATTCCAATGGGTATTGAAATTAATTGGGAATTCCAATGAATATTGAAATTAATTTGGGAATTCCAATGAAAAAATCCCAACATATTCTCCTCAGTAGGAGAAAATTTTGCGTACGTACGTCATCCGAAGCAGCATCGTCCGGATAACAGCTGCAAAGCACTGATCACGACGTTTTTTCTTTCTTCGGTCATGATCAAGCTTCGCGGCCTTTGTCTGGATGCAGACAACTTACGCAAATTTTTTTCCCTCAGTAGTTGGTTCATATTAAGTACATACATATAGAAAAAAAATGTGAAGACACAAAACAACAATACTTCTAATAAATTATGTTCCTTTCTCACGATAAGAAGAGAGAAGATGGCGGGTTGTAAAGGAGAAGGGAGGACACTGCCACTTGTTAGAGCTCTTTTGTGCTTAAAGTTTGAGTTCAGGAGCTTTAGGACTTGTTTAAATTCAGATTTATATTGATGGAGATGATGCACCATGAAAGGAAGAATTACGAAATAGACGGAATATAGAAAGAAAAGATGGAACACGAAAAAATTTGAATGAAAACATTCGAATTCATAAAGCATTGGATTTAATTTTCATTTTTTTAAAAAAATTTTTGGCTGGATGTATGCTAACTTGATGACTAAATTATACGAAGATTATGCTACGAAACACTTCCGCGTAAGATTTTTCATTCAAGCTATAAGTATCTTGATAATAATTGCCCAATGACACTGAAAGCGATTCACTCTGAGTCCAAATAAGTCTAAATCAATCACTTAAAATGCATGAATAGCCTTTGACATTAATTCGAAAAGCTTCATAATCTTTAAATTTGGTATACTTATAATCAAATCAAGCAGCTCGATCGGAGGAACGTAAATGTAAAAGAATGGTTTGTGATCATGATAATAACTCGCCCGATGCAATGTTTTGAGATTTTGGCAAAATTTATTAAAATATCATCTAAGAAAATATAAATAACCCCCATTTTTTACATGAAGGGAGATAGAAAAGAAGAGCAAACTGACAATTGAAGCATAACTCACGAAGAGAAGCACAGGTGAACGACTACTAATCATTGTCGACCACCACCTGCGATTGTTGGATCTACCAACTACAGTAGTCGTATCTCAATTATGATTGTTTTAGCAACCGACTATGCCTTTTGTAGCCAACTACGATTGTTGTAACCACTAAACATAGTTTTCGTAACCGCATCATGACTACTGTAGTCAAACTAATACTTTAAATTTTTGTAATTTGATATTCCCATTTTAAAAGAAGGGTAGATCTCTATACTTTCAATTTTCTAGTCGGTTCTTCTGATTAAACCAAATTTAGTTATTTTTTCTCTTTTCAGCCTTTTTCTATGTAAAAATATGATTGTCGGTTGCATTTGTATTTATGTGTGTGCTAGAAAATTATATTAAGCTAAGTCTTTATAAGATTTTTCTTCCATTAAGAATTTTTTAGTATGCAAAAAGTTTAGAGCTACAAAATGCATGTATTTTACTCACTAACTACTTATGTACGAAGTTTTTCTATACATAATATGACGTGTTATTTAAATTTTCAAAATGTATTTTGGAAGCTTAAAATTTTCGATGATTCAAAGTTTAATGCTTTCTTGGGGATCACTTTCTATTTTTTATTTTTTTATTTTTGAAAAAAAAAAAGTGTTTGTTGATTCGTTTTTTTTTTATTTTATTTTATTTTTAAACATATGAGACGTGTTTCATAATATCAAAAACACAGAATTTGTGTTTCGACTGTTTCAAAAGCATATTTTTCAGAGTTAAACCCAAAAACCTTAAATTAGCTTAATCATCATTGTCTGAAATTAACATAACCAAATTAAGTCATTAATCCACAAATTAACTCCTAAACTTGCTTAATTAACTCATTAATAAATTAATGGAATTATAACAATTACTAATTAAATCAACTAATGAAAAAACTTGATTAAACCATTAATCATCTAAATAAAGCATTAATTATTTAAATGAAACCTAAATGAATTTAATTAACTCATAATTACTCAATTTAATTTTCATCTTTCAGTTTTCTATTTTTGTTAAGCTATTAATCATCTAAACTCATATGGAGAAACTCACATGAAAATCTTTTAATTTCACAAACTCACATATGGAGAAAATCACAAATGGAGTAAAATTACACATGGTGAATACTAAACATAGAGGCCAAAAATACATGGTATGTGCTATAAATGTGGTGAAGACTTAAATTTATGGAGGATCTACATATGCTGAAGACTTACACTTGAAAGCAAATTAGGACTGTCAAAAAAGCTCATTGTTCGCGAACAGCTCGTGTTCGGCTCTTTAAGTAGCTCGTGTTTGGCTCGTTCGTTAAGTAAACGAGTCGAACACAAATAAGTTTTTAAAGCTCGAATTATAAACGAGCTGAACACGAACAACTCTTTGTTCGCTTGTGTTCGGCTCGTTTTAGCTCGAAATTAATATATATATATATCTAATTTCAAATCATGACATCTCGTGTGGTAATGTGGTTAGTGTTTTTTTTTTTATATATTTGGTTTAGGGTCGAATCTCACACTTTGCATCTATTTTTTTCAATTAAATTTTTCTGAGCCAATTTCGAGCCGAACACAANTTATATCTAATTTTAAATCATAACATCTCGTGTGGTAATGTGGTTAATGACTTCTTTTGTATATATTTGGTTTAGGTTCGAATCCCACACTTTACATCTATTTTTTTCAATTTAATTTTTTCGAGCCATTTTCGAGCCGAACACGAACACGAATATTTAAATCGAGCCGATCACGAACACACTGTTCACCAGCCAATTTCGAACACGAGTCGATTTCGAGCACGAGCTATTTCGAACGAACAAAACACGAGCCAAGCCTGAGCTCGTTCAAACTCGACTCGTCTACAACCCTAAAGCAAACTATCCTAGGAACTACACAAGGTGAACAACTTAACACATGGAAGTCTTTCAACTTCACATAGTTAAGAGAAAAAAGTTTACACATAGAAATCTACACATGATGAAGACTAAACATATGAAGGATCTACATATCATGAAGGCTTAGACATATTGAGGATTTACATATCGTGAAGAAAAAAAATTGTGGATAGTTAATATAACTTATATTAAAAGGAACTTATAAATCATTAATTTTGGTATTTTGAGATTAAATTTATTTTGAATATAACAATGTTAACAAATATTACATGGAGCCAATATAATGCAAAATAGTATATATTACAAATGAGGCCATGATATACGTATGTGTGCATGTATAATATATATATTTATATATATTCTTTTTCTTTAAAAGAAATCGGTATTTGGTAGAAGCCCAAATACTGATTTCTCATGCGCTAGGCCCCATGATGAGAGCTCGCACCATGTGTCTAAATATTCGAGAACTCAGCGTCATTGGGGATCGAACCCGTGATCTGAAGGGACTTACAGTGAACCCCGCCAACCAACAGGCCACGGCTTGCGGCACATACAAATATATATATATATATATATATATATATATATATATATATATA
>JXCR01082867.1:0-24729 GCA_002079205.1 Phalaenopsis hybrid cultivar
TTTAGTTTATAGAAGGCCATAGGTTAGACTATGCTCTATGATCACTACCCCATAATATAAAGAGCGTATTGCTTGAGCCAAAGTTATTGGTCAATAGAAACTCATCCAAGATGGTCATACCTCTTAAAGTGATCATCAACGAGGACAAAAAGGAAAAAAAAAAATTTGAATCGAGTTTGAGTTTTGCTAGTTAGATTAGAGGTAGGCTGGATTGGATGATTTGGGTCGAGTTGGGTTAGACCTTGTACAATTGGTTTTAGCCTAACATTTTAGATATTCATGGCACCAGTGTGATTTAGTTGTGAGCTAGAATAAGCATATATTATCCTTAGAGTGATTTTATAAGAAAAAAATCTTATATATATAATGATTGAGAAGAAGAATGTAAGCAAGAAAAATATCTAGAAATTGGATTAGTCACTAGATTAATGTGGTCAAAATATTTCAACATCTCAAAAGAAAACAACTAAGAAGATCTAAAATCAATTTATAAAATATTGAAGGCTTTGAAAGCACAAAGCTGGATTTTTGGGTCTTAAGCCAAATGATAGTGTGTCAAAATTGAAGACAATGAAATGATGGAACTGAAAGCGAGATTAAATTTGAAAAGGGATATACATTGAAAAGCAGGCTGATTTGATGGATGGAGCAAAGAAGAAACCTCCACATAGCTTCAATTCTATTGCTAAGAGCTGGAATGTCTCACTACACTCACTTGGAATGGAGAGTATATGCATTTTACTTTTTAAAGCCTTATATATCATGACATAGCAAAATATAGAGTTTAAAAATGCTAGAAAAAGAAAAAAAAAACGTTTTTTATAATATAATAAGAACTTTTAGGATGTGTTTCGGGCGGCGGTGCGGAGCGCACCACATTTTTTAGTTTTTGGCGAAACTACATTTTGTCTATTTCTACAATAAGTTGTAGCTAAAAATTATGTTTTTTGATCATAGTTGGCTGAGGCCTCGTTTGGTCCAGCTAATTTGGTGCGGTAAATTTTGAAAATGCACTCATGACCGTTTGGGGAAATTGCGTTTTGACAGCTTATTCAAAAGACTGCGTTTTCAAACCGCTGAAGTCAGTGTTTTCACACCGTTCCTGGCTAGGTGTGTCGCAGTTTTCTAGCTACGGTTTGACATTTCCACAAAAAAAAAAAAAAATGAATAATAAAAAATATACTTTTCACCGTAATTTTTTAAAAAAGTTGATTATTTTTCAATAGCTTATTAATAAGCTGCAGCTGCCCTGAACAGACCATAAGTGTAGTGACTGTTAGAGGCGATTTAACTTTTTGAGCGGAAAAAAAATATTTTTAATAGCCACTGTAGCTTTTTGAACAACAGCTTTTTCTGCATCAGCTTAACACTCTTAGATAAATATTAAAAATAGAGATTTTTTAAGTCACTAAGAATGGAGGGGAGGAGATGGTATTTGATTTCAATATGCCACATAATTAAAAATTTCCTAGATTTGTGAAAAAAATAGAAGAAATAAAATGAAAATTTTATTAATCTTTAAAAAAAAATTTACGTACATACCACATAATTTTTATGTATTTACATATCTAACACCAACAATTTGATATTTGCAATCAGAAGACCTTATTATCATAAACATACACATGAAAATGTGTCTTTCACTTTTACAAAAAATAGTGATAGCAGTTATTTTTAATGTCTCAATGTTTAAGAGTTCAAGTATTGAACAAGCTCGAGTTCGAGCTCGTTGAGGCTTGCGAGCCATCCCTTTATCTAGTCAATAATTGAGTCAATGCCTTCTCTAGTGATCTTTCATGGCGACTTCTTATCTTTTTCGAGAAGCTTTTGTAACAACTTATTTTCTTGGCTCGAGCTCATAAGCCTGACTCATGGTCTCACTGTTAGTCTTTCGAACCTAACTCGAGTTAACCCTTCGAGCTCGAGTTTTTGCACGGATATGCAAATCAAACTTGAATTGGGCATAACTTGAAGAATGCTCCTCTTCTACACGTAATTCATCTTTATCCAATGTGATTTGGATAAGCCCATCCTTTTCAAGGTTTATGAAGTGCAAACGGCACCATGAGAAGTCAATAATCCCCACATTTTGTCAATTGAAATTAGGAAGATTTACATACATACCACTCAATTTTTATATATTTATATATCTAACACTTAAATTTTTACATACATATCACCTTACTCATGCATGGGAGCATTTTTTATGTAATATTAAAAAGTAAAATATAAAAAAAATGCATAGGGCATTTTTAAACCTCAAATCATATTTTTCATTTTTTTCAAATTCTCTGTGTGAGCAGAAAAATTTGTGTACGTCAGAGTTTATTCAGAGGATATTGGGGGTTATAGGTTCGGAGGGATTATTGCGTGCGGACACCGCATGCATCTCTGCATGCGGTGTTCGATCTTGGTCGTAGATCACGGTGATCTACGGTCAGGATTATTTCCGTTTTTTTAAAAAAAATAAAAATTTTAGGTGGGGTCCACTGAAATCAAGACCGTAAATTAGGTGATTTACGGTTCAGATCGGTGTCCGCACGCAAGCTGCGTGCGGACACCGATCCGTATGGAATAATTTTTCTATAGGTTCGGGGGTGTAACCTATCTATAACCCCCAATAAACTCTGAATAACCTTTGACGTACGCAGCTCTGTGTATGTCTTACGTGCGTAAATTTTTTTCGAGTGGAGGGCATATATGTAATTATTACAAAAAAAATAAATAAATGGATAAAACCGTTCTACGATTTTCTCCGATGAGCCGTCGTGAGGCTCTGGAGTCTCCGACTAACCACTCTTTCCCTATCTCTTGCTTCACTTCTACGCTTAATAATGGAAGTTTGCATCGCCCCGCATCCAAGCTCCGGCGGCGTGTCATGGCGGTCGCGTTGCTTCATCGGCGGAGGCCTTGTGCCGCAGAAGAGATGCCGGCGATCGTCGGAGAAGAGGAGAACCGTACCAGCGTCCGTTTCTCACTACTCTTTACGAAGAGTGCAGGTCATGGCCGCTTCTGCTGACTCTAAGATAAAACCTCAATCAGAGGCGGTGACATGGACACGGCGGATCAAGGCCATTGCGGAGACGACGAGCGATGCCATGGAGCAGTTGGACTTAGAGCGCGGAGTCTGCGTGCCTTTTCGGAAGTATACTCCCGAAGCAGTAAGTTTAGTTTAATTTACATGAGCATTTCGTTCTTTCTACTTGGAGTTCGTCAACAAAATTTGTTTGGTGGCTAGGTTAGAAATAAAGTTTTGGAGTCTAGAGGGGCGATACTGTCTCTTATTGGAAGAGGGGTGGAAATTGTTTGGAATTTGGGGTTGTATTGGTTGACGCTCACGTACGATTGCCTTGTGGGACGCGACGAGGAAGTGGTGCCATATAGGGCTCGTCAGCTTCGCAATCTTCTTTGCGACTTAGGGCCTTCGTTCATCAAAGCCGGGCAGGTGATTTCTTCTTTATTTTTTGTGTTATGTTTTTTTGGTGGAAATTAGCTGCTGCTTCATGTCTCGAAGCGTCCCTTTTTTGCTGTTTGGTGATTATATATTGGTTTGATTCATAGAAAGAACAGTAAATTTTATAGGCTCTTCATCAGGAGTTGTGTTATCAAGTTACTTAATTGGTTCGTCAACTACAATGGGCAGGATTAGTTCGGCATCACATTCAAATTGATTTCATTTATGTCAGAAGTTCATATAACTTCTCTTGGAAGCATACTATTGATTGGTTTTAGCCATGAATTTAACTTAAATCCAGCCAAACATAAAAAAAATAAAATTAAATTCAATGCTCCGTTAAACTCAATTTTCCCGCGTTTCGTGTATTACTTCTCGAGTTTGTTATTTTTAGGATGTATATTTGGATTTCATAAATCAGATTGCGAGGCTAGCAAATTCTTCCGTTGCAGTAGGGATCGAATAAATCCGGATTTATATGATTTGATAAATCCTGTTTAATGTAAATATATGATGCAACCAAACACCGCCTTTGGCTCAAATTGTAACTCTTGCTCAATTTTAAGTATGATTCTCGTGTGGAGATTTATATTTAACAACCTTAGATGTACATTTCAATTTTAACTACAAATCTTCTTTTGCATCTAATACAAATTATGGGTGAATTCACAAAATGCAATCTCTTCCGGAGGATAAAATTCTTTAACAAATAACTCATTTGTTGGTATGTTTTTGACATGTCTTTGGTGAGATTTTATTGCATTTTGTTCAGGAATATTACACACATTTTCAATAGTTCTAAAATGATAAATTTGTGCTATTTTTCAATATTTAAATTTTTACATAAAGCTTCATCCGGTGTTCTTAGTTAATTTAATGTAATTTGCTATTAATTTCTAATAGGATAAAATTGTGATATTTCTCCATTTATAAAGCTTTATGTAGTGTTTTTTGTGAACATGATGTAGTTCGACCTTGATTTCTTTCCTAATATCTCTTATGAAATAGATAATAGTACTTTAATATTTTAATGACAACAATTATTCGGCTATAAGACTTTTGAATTGCAACAATTACATAGGAATTCAGTGTTAAGTATATATATCGTCCTTAAGTTTAACCACCATTCTTGGTTTGATTGCACCAACATTTTAGTTGACAGGGTTTAGGGTGGTATGTATTTAAATGTTCCTAAAGTTAACCTCTTGCAATTATTGTAGTGTATCTGCTATTGTTGCTCATTAATACTCATCTTCGATGGTGAGATAGGTTTTGGCGAGCAGGCCGGATATAATACGAGAAGATTACATGAATGAACTCTGTATACTACAGGATGATGTTCCACCTTTTCCCAATCAGGTACTGCTTTTGTTCTTATGACAAGTTTTACCTTTTCTTTGTCAAGCAGACTTTTTTGGGATTGGTGGCAATCTTGTCTTCATAAGTATGCAGATTGCTTTTCAAATTATTGAAGAAGAGTTGGGACAACCTCTTGAAAAGATTTTTAGCAGGATTACATCACATACTATAGCTGCGGCAAGTCTAGGCCAGGTCTACAGAGCCACACTTCGAGAGACTGGAGCGGATGTTGCTATTAAGGTTGTAATGGTTGATAAATTTTTGGGGTATTTACGCACGCACTAGCCAATTCCTATATATTTACATATCAAAGCTTTCATATCAAATCAGAAGTACCACCGTTTTAACTTTTAAAAAGTGAAATACGCCTTTCATGTGTAGCTAAAGTGGTATGGTATGTATATAAAAATTGAAGTTTAGGTATTAGATATTCAAATACATAAGAATTGAGCGGTATGAATGTAAATCTTCCTAAATTTTATTTTCAAAGATCATCTTTCTATCCTCTTTTTTCTTTACATGATTGATTCTAACTTCAACTTAAAATAAATGAGGAAAGTTAATTGCCTCAGGAAAACAATTTCAAGAATTGCTAGTAAGCAACTGTAAAACAGATGAATCGAAGGTGCTGAAAATAGGGGATTGAATTNGCATGGAGTGCTCAAAACCTGCAGAGCCTCTTGCCTCGAGAACCGTTGTGAAGGTAGGAGCTGCAATCGTCACTAAGGCTTGAGCCGCGAACCATCGCGAAGGCAAGAGTCCACGAACTATTGCAGAGACAGGAGGGATTCACGAAGGCAGGATCGCGAACCAGCAACTGTGCCCTTCCTTTGGTGACCTTTCGCGTATAGGAAGTACTTTTTTGGATTCTTCTTGCCTTCCTGCCCCTTCATTTTGTGTGGGAGTTTTCCTTTTTAATTTTTTTCTATTCTTCTATATTAGGAATTTATAAATTGTTGTTTTCTGTGTGTAAGAGTCAATTCTGGTTGTCTTGTCTTCAAATCTCGTGTAGAGTCATTTTCTTTGCTAGGGTTGTATTCGACGATAGGTGGTGCTATCGCTGTATCCTGCTCCGAGGTGGTGTTGTTCCTTTCAATCTCCATTTCGTCTCCCTGGTCCTTCTCTTATCTCTCCCATTGCCGCCGACCACCCCCATAACCCTTCATCACTTTGACGTCACCTCCACTCCCTCCACAACTTTGTTGTCTAGCTTACTTACGACCAACCAAACACCATCCCAACCTCCCCCATCTTTCCCTACGATCCCGCCTACGTCACCACCACCTTCGGATCTCTTCCTACAACCCTAACTAGAGATTAGTCAATTATTGTATTTTCTTACTATTTGNCGTGAGACTGGAGTCTCCGACTAACCACTCTTCCCCTATCTCTTACTTCCCTTCTACGCTTAATGATGGAAGTTTGCATCGCCCCGCATCCTAGCTCCGGCGGCGTGTCATGGCGGTCGCGTTGCTTCATCGGCGGAGGCCTTGTGCCGCAAAAGAGATGCCGGCGATCGTCGGAGAAGAGGAGCACCTTACCATCTTCCGTCTCTCACCGCTCTTCACGAAGAGTGCAGGTCATGGCCGCTTCTGCTGACTCTAAGATAAACCCTCAATCAGAGGCGGTGACATGGACACGGCGGATCAAGGCCATTGCGGAGAGGACGAGCGATGCCATGGAGCAGCTGGACTTAGAGCGCGGAGTCTGCGTGCCTTTTCGGAAGTATACTCCCGAAGCAGTAAGTTTAGTTTAATTTACAAGAGCATGTCGTTCTTTGTACTTGGAGTTCGTCAACAAAATTTGCAGTGGTTTTGGTGGCTAGGTTAGAAATAAAGTTTTGGAGTCTAGAGGGGCGATACTGTCTCTTATTGGAAGAGGAGTGGAAATTGTTTGGAATTTGGGGTTGTATTGGTTGACGCTCACGTACGATTGCCTTGTGGGACGCGACGAGGAAGTGGTGCCATATAGGGCTCGTCAGCTCCGCAATCTTCTTTGCGACTTAGGGCCTTCGTTCATCAAAGCCGGGCAGGTGAATTCTTCTTTATTTTTTGTGTTATGTTTTTTGGTTGAAATTAGCTGCTGCTTCATGTCTCGAAGCGTCCCTTTTTTGCTGTTTGGTGATTATATATTGGTTTGATCATAGAAAGAACAGTAAATTTTATAAGCTCTTCATCAGGAGTTGTGTTATCAAGTTGCTTAATTGGTTCGTCAACTACAATGGGCAGGATTAGCTCGGCATCACATTCAAATTGATTTCATTTATGTTAGAAGTTCATATAACATCTCTTGGAAGCATACTATTGATTGGATTTAGCCATGAATTTAACTTAAATCTAGTCGGACATCAAAAAAATAAAATTAAATCCAATGCTCCGTTAAACTCAATTTTCCCGTGTTTCGTGTTTTACTTCTCGAGTTCGTCATTTTTAGGATGTAAATTTGGATTTCATAAATCAGATTGCGAGGCTAGCAAATTCTTCCATTGCAGTAGGGATCGAATAAATCCGGAATTATATGATTTGATAAATCCTGTTTAATGTAAATATAAGATGCAACCAAACACCGCCTTTGGCTCAAATTGTAACTCTTGCTCAATTTTAAGTATGATTCTCGTGTGGAGATTTATATTTAACAACCTTAGATGTACATTTCAATTTTAACTACCAATCTTCTTTTGCATCTAATACAAATTATGGGTGAATTCACAAAATGCAATCTCTTCTGGAGGATAAAATTCTTTCACAAATAACTCATTTGTTGGTATGTTTTTGACATGTCTTTGGTGAGATTTTATTGCATTTTGTTTGGGAATATTACACACGTTTTCAATAGTTCTAAAATGATAAATTTGTGCTATTTTTCAATATTTAAAGTTTTACATAAAGCTTCATCCGGTGTTCTTGGTTAATTAATGTAATTTGCTATTATTTTCTAATAGGATAAAATTGTGATATTTCTCAATTTATAAAGCTTTACGTAGTGTTTTTTGTGAGCATGATGTAATTCAACTTTGATTTCTTTCCTAATATCTCTTATGAAATAGATAATAATACTTTGATATTTTAATGACAACAATTATTCGACTATAAGACTTTTGAATTGCAACAATTACATAGGAATTCAGTGTTAAGTATATATATCGACCTTAAGTTTAACCACCATTCTTGGTTTGATTGCACCAACATTTTAGTTGACAGGGCTTAGGGTGGTATGTATTTAAATGTTCCTAAAGTTAACCTCTTGCAATTATTGTAGCGACCCTCTTAACTATCCATCTGCTATTGTTGCTCATTAATACTCATCTTCAATGGTGAGATAGGTTTTGGCGAGCAGGCCGGATATAATACGAGAAGATTACATGAATGAACTCTGTATACTACAGGATGATGTTCCACCTTTTCCCAATCAGGTACTGCTTTTGTTCTTATGACAAGTTTTACCTTTTCTTTGTCAAGCAGACTTTTTTGGGATTGGTGGCAATCTTGTCTTCATAAGTATGCAGATTGCTTTTCAAATTATTGAAGAAGAGTTGGGACAACCTCTTGAAAAGATTTTTAGCAGGATTACATCACATACTATAGCTGCGGCAAGTCTAGGCCAGGTCTACAGAGCCACACTTCGAGAGACTGGAGCGGATGTTGCTATTAAGGTTGTAATGGTTGATAAATTTTTGGGGTATTTACGCACGCACTAGCTAGTTCCTATATATTTACATATCATAACTTTCTTATCAAATCAGAAGTACCACTGTTTTAACTTTTAAAAAGTGAAATACGCCTTTCATGTGTAGCTAAAGTGGTATGGTATGTATATAAAAATTGAAGTTTAGGTATTAGATATTGAGCGGTATGAATGTAAATCTTCCTAAATTTTATTTTCAAAGATCATCTTTCCATTCTCATTTTTCTTTACATGATTGATTCTAACGTCAACTTAAAATAAATGAGGAAAGTTAATTGCCTCAGGAAAGCAATTTCAAGGATTGCTAGTAAGCAACTGTAAAACAGATGAATCGAAGGTGCTGAAAACAGGGGATTGAATTCAGATGCACTTGTGAATCCATTGAGAACTAAACCAAAATAATTTGTAACAATAAATCAAGTCCAGTAAAGGTAAGAAAAATTCAAAGAATACTTCCCATTCTTATAGGCACCATCATCATAGAAATATTTACAATGAAGTTAACTAGAAAACATAAAATAATACAACTAGAGCAACATTCTCGAACATGGTTTGCATATTCAATGAGTGTATATTTTTAGATTTGCATCCGTGCAGTCTTCGTTCTGGTTTCTGTACAATTTCAATTCTATTGTGATATTCGATATTCTTTTCATGATTTTCTTACTGTTTAGTTGTTTCATTACATGCATGATTCTGACATCATGTTTATTAAAACATTTTTTGTGTTTTACTCTTAAATAAATAACTATTTACAGGTACAAAGGCCTGGAATTGAGCCTATTATCTATAGAGATCTTTTCCTGTTTCGTACTCTGGCCTCTTTTCTTAATGGTATCAGTCTTCGGAAGCTTGGCTGCAATGCTGAGCTTATAGTTGATGAGTTTGGTGAAAAGCTTCTAGAAGAACTTGATTACACACTTGTATGTTTGCATATCAGTTTTACTCTGATGCTTTCAAATTTTCTATTATGTGCTGCTTACTATTTGGTTTCTTCGCTTGTTTTTTATATTTGTACCACCCAAATCTTTTATATCACATCTAAAATATCTCCATTTTAGTTTTTAAAAAGTGAGAAGCACCTTTTCATGCATATGTAAGGTGGCACACAAACACACGCATGCGTGCAAAATTATCATATATTACATATCTCACGCCTAAACTTTCATATTTATATACATAGTACTTTTGGTTCTCCTTACAATTTCGCATGAAAATGTGTATTTCACTTTTAAAAAGTGATAAATGTGTTATTTTTTATGCGATATTAAAGATTGGAGTGTTGTGTGTGTAAATATGAAAGATCATGTGTGAGATTTGAAAATAAAGTAGAATTGTGTGCCATGTATGTAAATGCTCCTATTATTTATATATGGATATGTAGTATAGATGGTACTTGCAACATAGGAGTTTATCATAATCAGCATCTCTAATGCTCCAAAACAGCTTTTTTTCTTGTTCTTCTTTAACTAAAATGAAATATTTTTAAATTTTAGGAGGCTCGAAATATAGAGGACTTCTTAGAGAATTTCAAGGATGATCCAACTGTCAAAATTCCTCAAGTTTATAAGAAGCTTTCAGGTTCACGCGTCCTTGTCATGGAATGGATTGATGGGATTCGATGCACCGAACCCCAGGTCTGATTATAGTTTTCTTGAATTTTATTTTGTGTCAAGTTTTATTTTCCTTCTATTTATTTATAATATGTGACAAAAAATCTCACTTGCATTCTGTAGATTAGTAGACATCATTCCTGGAACTTAATTTTTAACCATGAATTACTTTTGACATCTAGTTGCGTAACTACCCGTACAAAACATGACCATTTTCCTTTCAACAATCCACCTATTTTCATAAAGGTTCATTTTGAACTTTTTTCTTTTATGGCCTTGAACAGGCAATCAGAGAAGCAGGTATTGATGTAAATGGATTTTTGACTGTTGGTGTAAGTGCCGCTTTACGCCAGCTTCTGGAATTTGGATTGTTCCATGGAGATCCACATCCCGGAAATATTTTTGCAATGCGTGATGGCCGTATAGCTTATGTAGACTTCGGAAATGTGGCTGTGCTTAGTCAGGTTAGTTAACTTAATTCTTTTTCATTACTTAAATTATCGGATATGGACATGGGATTTTCAAGAGCATCTCCTGCTAAAACTATTTTTCCTTTTGGTGCTGATGACATGAAACTAGAATTGTGGGGCATATTGGTGTCGAAAGCATGATTAATGAATGGCATGAGCTTTTGCTCATTCTGATAAAAGTTTGTGCGCAAATTTATTGCCCTTCTTTAGGGATATCAGCTCATCATATGGAAAAGAATCAATATCATAGAAAACAATCCTGTTTACATAAATCGGAAGACGTTTTAAGTATGCTAGCTATATGAATTAGTTATACAAATTTCTTTCCATGATTCAGTGAGAGCAACTGAAACAATAATTTATGTATACTCTTTTTTTTATCTGCATTTTTCATTGATATCTTCTCTCAAATCGATACTGATTTCTTAAGAAATGTTAATTTATCCACAAGAAACTTGTATACACAAATACGGTTATATACCCAAACAAAGACTTTTATATGAAGTCTGATATGGAGGCCATCAAATCTTGCAAGCCTGGTAAGCTTTTGTCGAGGAATCATGCCATTTCCGTGAGTGAGCCCATCTTCAGAAATGTTGAACTGAGCCCATTTGTCGAAGTCGTTGAACTTAACCCACCCGCTAAAGTGGCTGACATGTACTTACTTGCTGAAGTGGCTGAACTGAGCCCACTTGCAGAAGCACCTAGATTTATCACTCCCGCAGATCACGCCTCTAGGGAAGGACAACTACCAGAGATGGTTATCATTATTCGCAAGAATGCAAGTCCATCTTGTAAAAGCTTCGTCTGACATCCACGTCAAAGTCATTTCACCAAGACACCACAGATGGGCATAGTATTGTATGAAATGTCTTTTTTATTTTCTTCTTTTTTATGTATAAAAGGAAAATCAAGAGAGGGAGAAAGAGGGAGGGACACTCCGGACTAGAAAAAACCCTAAATATTTTCGACACACTCTCTCTCTCTCTTAAAAGGAACCCTAGTTCTTTTTGAGATTCTCTCTCTAAAGGAAAAGTAATCTAAGAAATCTCCTCTAAGCTATTTTTTCTGACTTACTGGAGTTCAAGCTCAAGAGACAAAACTGAAAACACTCTCTCAAGTATCGCATGCATTCCTTTCTTCCGCAATCTTTTTAAAAATTAGTCTTTATTGAGTTGCGTGTACTCACGAACGATACAGAACCCTACGTCCTAAAATTGATATTTTTATGTGGCATAATGTAAAAACTGTAAATCATATGTCACATCGGGAATAATAGCGGACATTCAAAAAATTCTAGAGGCATTGGTAATAGTAACCTAAAACTTTAATTATTAGTTATATAATAATCAAATTCAATTAAAAATTAAATTAATTTAATGACCTTACATTGAAAAGTGCCCCTTGATGTGGGCGTTGAAAGTGCCCCCGAACATGGTGTGCTCAAAACCTGCGGAGCCTCTTGCCTCGAGAACCATCGTGAAGGTAGGAGCTGCAATCGTCACTAAGGCGTGAGCCGCGAACCATCGCGAAGGCAAGAGTCCACGAACTATTGCAGAGACAGGAGGGATTCACGAAGGCAGGATCGCGAACCAGCAACTGCGCCCTTCCTTTGGTGACCTTTCACGGATAGGAAGTACTTTTTTGGATTCTTCTTGCCTTCCTACCCCTTCATTTTGTGTGGGAGTTTTCCTTTTTAATTTTTTTCTATTCTTCTATATTAGGAATTTATAAATTGTTGTTTTCTGTGTGTAAGAGTCAATTCTGGTTGTCTTGTCTTCAAATCTCTCGTGTAAAGTCATTTTCTATCTTGCTAGGGTTGTATTCGACGATAGGTGGTGCTATCGCTGTATCCTGCTCCGAGGTGGTGTTGTTCCTTTCAATCTCCATTTCGTCTCCCCGGTCCTTCTCTTATCTCTCCCATTGCCGCCGACCACCCCCATAACCCTTCATCACTTTGACGTCACCTCCACTCCCTCCACAACTTTGTTGTCTAGCTTACTTACGACCAACCAAACACCATCCCAACCTCCCCCATCTTTCCCTACGATCCCGCCTACGTCACCACCACCTTCGGATCTCTTCCTACAACCCTAACTAGAGATTAGTCAATTATTGTATTTTCTTACTATTTGAGTCATGTTGTAACCTTCTTTTAATATTAATAAAAAATTAATTTTATGTTCCGCTACATTCTAACTAGTTTCGGTATCATTTGGTATAAAAGCTAGCCCGACTCTAATTTCATTCTAAAGTTTCCTAGCATCTGCCCCTAATCAATTCACCTCCATCAATTTTTTTCTTCCAATTCCCAAACTAAGCCATGCCACTGTGGAGAGATACACCAGACTCGACCTAGGAAGAGACTCAACTAGAAATCCGTCATCTGCAACGAAAACTAGTAGAGCTGGATGACAGAAACTAGGAGGAGGTTACCTTTGACCGTGATTGGGAGGGTTGAAGAGAAGACGAGGATGAGGAGGTGAATCTGTTCCATAGGGAAGATCACAATGACGAGGAACGCTGTTTTGGTATCTAATATCAAAAGAGGCTGAGAGAAGGGGCCCCTTATGGAGGTCAGTAGGACTTTGGCATAAGGATGGACCTCCCAGAATTTGAGGGAGGCATTGAATCCGATGAGTTTATCGACTGGCTGCAATTTGTCGAACTGATCTTTGAGTATAAAAACGTATCAAAGGACAAATGAATCAAGCTAGCTACACTTAAATTGAAGAAGAATGTCTCCTTATAGTGGAAAATCTACAAAGACAGAGGAGAAGAGAAGGAAGTGAGAAGATAATTAAGTGGGAGAAGATGAAGAAGGCAATGCAGAAGGAGTATCTCCCATCGCAATATCGTCAGGACATGTTCCTAAAACTTCACAACTTGCTGCAACGGGATCTTTCAACTGAGGAGTTCACGACCCAATTTGACCACTTGCAGTTGAAGTGCAAGCTGACAGAGCCAGAGNTTAATTTTATGTTCCGCTACATTCTAACTAGTTTCGGTATCATTTGGTATAAAAGCTAGCCCGACCCTAGTTTCATTCTAAAGTTTCCTAGCATCTGCCCCTAATCAATTCACCTCCATCAATTTTTTTTTCTTCCAATTCCCAAACTAAGCCATGCCACTGTGGAGAGATACACCAGACCCGACCTAGGAAGAGATTCAACTAGAAATCCGT
The DNA here is from genome assembly GCA_002079205.1 of Phalaenopsis hybrid cultivar. Lineage (NCBI taxonomy): Eukaryota > Viridiplantae > Streptophyta > Magnoliopsida > Asparagales > Orchidaceae > Phalaenopsis > Phalaenopsis hybrid cultivar. The sequence continues at coordinate 13,765 of JXCR01082867.1, forward strand.
CGTCTGCAACGAAAACTAGTAGAGCTGGATGACAGAAATTAGGAAGAGGTTACCTTTGACCGTGATTGGGAGGGTTGAAGAGAAGACGAGGATGAGGAGGTGAATCTGTTCCACAGGCAAGATCACAATGACGAGAAATATCGACTACGCTGTTTTGGTATCTAATATCAAAAGAGGCCGAGAGAAGAGACCCCTTATGGAGGTCAATAGGACTTTGGCATAAGGATGGACCTCCCAGAATTTGAGGGAGACATTGAATCCGATGAGTTTATCGACTGGCTGCAACTAGTCGAACGGATCTTTGAGTATAAAAACGTATCAAAGGATAAATGAATCAAGCTAGCTACACTTAAATTGAAGAAGAATGTCTCCTTATGGTGGAAAATCTACAAAGACAGAGGAGAAGAGAAGGAAGTGAGAAGATAACTAAGTGGGAGAAGATGAAGAAGGCAATGCAGAAGGAATATCTCTCATCGCAATATCGTTAGGACATGTTCCTAAAACTTCACAACTTGCAGCAACGAGATCTTTCAACTGAGGAGTTCACGACCCAATTTGACCACTTGCAGTTGAAGTGCAAGCTGACAGAGCCAGAGGAACACACGATCGCCATATAACTCGAGGGTCTAAAGTTCACCATTAGCAATGTGGTACAACTACAACTATACTAGATGTTGGGTAGCCATGAAGGTGGAGAGGCAACAGAAGTAAACCAGACAACAGTCGTCCCTTAGTCCTCCATCTTCAGCCAAGCAAACACCTACAACTTCTACAACCACCAATGATAACTCGAGAAGAAATAACAAAATTGGATAGAGAACTGCTATGACAAATCAGAGTGGGAAGCCAAAGAATGGTGGTTCCTCCAATATAGTGTCGGCCAGAAAATGTTTCAGGTGTCACGCCTACGGTCACATAGCCTCCAGCTGCCTAACAAGATGAGTTGTCACTCTCACATATCATGGTGCCGTCGAGGAAGTTGATGAAGAGTCAGAGGAAAGTTCAAAAGATTAGCTTCAATTCCATGGAGACGAGGTAGAAGTGTTAGTCGTTTGGTGAATGCTGTAGCTCGAACTAGAATGAGACCAATCCTGGTTAAGGCATAACATTTTTTCGCACCAAGTGCACTGTCAAGGAGAATGTCTGTTGCCCGATCATTGACAGTGGGAGCTGTGAAAATGTGTTGTCCACACTCATGGTGAAAAATTTGAGATTGAATGCAGAAGCATCCTAAGTTATATTCCCTTGCCCGATTAAAGAAGGGAAGTGAGATATGTGTGGATAAACAGTGCCTAGTTGATTGCTTTATCTGAAACTAGCTACAGGAAAAAAGTATGGCACGACGTGGTTCCTATGGACACGTGCCACATTCTATTAGGTAAGCCTTGGCAATTCGACCTGAAGACTCAGCGCGACAGTTTTAAGAACACTTATTCTTTTATGAAGGATGAAAAACTTATCATATTGCTACATGTTAAGGATACGAAATGCGGGAACGATATAGAGGCAACAGTAGTTCCTCATACCACTTTCTTGCATTTAGTTAGGGATGTGCCCTGTAACATTAACATTAGTCCTCCTGGAAGGAAGCGAGGAGGAAAGAGAGGTACCAACACAACTGCAACCATTANGCAGACAACAGTCGTCCCTTAGTCCTCCATCTTCAGCCAAGCAAACACCTACAACTTCTATAACCACCAATGATACCTTAGTCCTCCATTTTCCTACCGCGCATAATCTCTGCTCCCTTCGCGTCCTGCATTTATTTCGTGCGTTAAGTTGGAAAAAGACATCTCGTTCCCCCCTACGCTCCCCCTCGCCCTCGCCTTCTTCCTCACGGCCGTTGAGAGGTCAGTGAAACACTCTCTACTCTCCCTCGCCCTCGCCCTCAGGAAGCCCTTGTTTCCCGCCTGGTATGCACCATTGTTTTCGATCCTTCTCTGATTATTCTAGATCTTGTTCGACCGTAGATGATGGATCGATGCTGGTTACTGATTTTGCTAGATCTGGCTTGTTGCATCTTTTTATGCACCTTTGCCGGTTATTCTAGATCTTCCTTCACTTCTCTGATTTTGATAGATTTGGCTTTCAATGGTAATTGATATATCTGTTAGGACCTTAGATGATGGATCGTTGCATCTTTGTATGCAGCAATGGTGCATACTTCTTGAGGCGGGTTATATGCGTTTTTATCATTACTAGGCAGGTATACTTCTCATAGCAGCTTTGATGGTTTACCGTTGTTGAGTTTTCTGATGGTTTTCGTAAACTTATCCGATTTTACTTGATATGACTTACAACGTGTGTTTTATGGCTGTACAGTTCTTTACATGATATGAAAATTTTGAGTGGTTTGCATGCAAAGAAATACAGGGCATTAGATTTATCGATTCATTGGTGGCTATAAAATCATTTTTTCTTTGAAAAAATTTAGTGGTTTATATGCAAAGATGAAAGACAAGCATTACAGTTCTTGTAAATCTATTTTTGTATTCAAGGAAATCGTTTTGGCATTAGAGAGATGTATCTAACCGTATCACATCTCTCTTGTTTTTTATTATGTTGTCTCAAGATGTATTGGAAGTGTGTTGCATGCAAAATTCTATTATACATTGGTTCGATTGTGTGGATTATAAGACAATTTTGTATTACATGAAACTCATATTTCTTTTAGGAATTTGGGTTTGAGAACTACTGATTTGATATGATAATTGCGGCAATTGTAACCACATCCCATGTTTTAAACCCATTTCTGAACTGATCTGCTCGTACTCCGATTGTTGATGCATTCAAATTGGCTAAAGTTGTTATATGGTTTACACATGTGAATGTGACAGTTGTTTGGCATTGCGATTGTTGATGCTAGTAGGCAGCATGAATGGATTCTTTCACTGTTAGAGCAACACATTGGTTTGGTTGCATGGAAATACATATTAGAAATATGGCTTTGGTATAATTACTTTGATTCATATTGGAAAAAACATATTGGTAGTAAGTATAAGATAGATATTTATGTAACCTAATGCCTTTGCGCATATATGAGATAATGAAGTTGTACCATCTCATTAAAGAGAGGAAGAATGAAAAACGTGTTCAATTTTTATTTGTTAGTTTAAAAACTTTTATTATCATCAAAGAGATTAATAGAAGGGAGAATTGGAAGTTGTATTGTTCTCTCTTAAGATTTATAATTATGTAACATTATATAATTGCATAATAAAGTATTTTCGATGTCTTACTGTGGATGTAGGTCAATGACCAAACCACATAATTTATTTGTGTCCTTATATATTTATATTTTTTTTTGAGCTAACATGTAGAGTGTTGTTTGTATTGGTGGCAATGTGATTATTTCGAGACTATTGTTGTTGTTTGGTTGTTGTTCTTAGCTTGAGATACATAATTATGAGCAAAGTGAATGTGCTGGTGCAATTATTTGTTAAACAATTCTATTGATATTTAAAATAAAAAAGTGTTTATTCTCATTTGTTGTCTATAGTTTCATCATGTCTAAAGCACTTGAAGGGGACTCGTCCGTAATGTGGGATAAAGAAGTAACAAATATTTTTTACGACCTGTGTATTAAAGAAATAGAACTGGAGAACACACCAACAACGTATTTCAATAAGGAAGGGTGAAAAAACATTGCTAAGAGATTCAAAGAATTGACTAGCAGGGATTACGATAGGCTTAAATTTAAAAACAAATGAGACCAATTGAAGGAGTGAAAAATATGAAAGGAGTTGAAACGTGAATCTACCGGTTTAGGTTGAGATCTTATTAAAAAGACAATTGATGCTCCAGCTGAATGGTGGGCTGAAAAATTAGAGGTAATTCTCTATCTAATCCATAGATTGTTAGCTTCCCAATTTTTTCTCTTAATTACAATTTCCTAACTATTCTTTCTAAATGTCATGTCACAGGCGGTACCGACAGCGAAGAAGTATAAACAGTGCGGAATTGAGCCGAAATTTGAAGAAAAACTGGACGTAATGTTTAAATGGGTTGTTGCAACGGGAAAGTTTGCATTCAACCATAGTGAATCCGATTTTACAGGGATACCAGATGAAATCACACATGAGCCATTGACACCCAATGAAGAAGTGCCTAACATTAACCAGAGGGATATGGGGGGGTCTAGTACAGTTATAAAGAGGCTCAGGATTGCTAAGAAAAATAAAGAGAAGGAACATTTTGTAAACACCTCATTTGATCGTTTAATTGAAGCTTTTGCAGCTCCACCAATCTTCAATGCTAACATATTAGATTGTCTCAGGCTTTTGGGTATTATTCCTGAAGTTGTGGCCGACAGACGATTTCACGTACAGTGCGTGAAAAAACTTGAGGATTCAACTCGAATGAAAATACTCATGGCATTAGAGCCAGAATTGCGTCTCGAATATTTGCGGGTTTTGGTTGATGAATGAATTTTTTTTATGTATTGTATATGTATTGACTGCAGTAATATGAACTTCTACTTATGTCGTTTTTTATTTTTATGTTTCGAACTTCTAATCATGTATTTTTTTATTATGTTTGACTCTTCTACATATGTGGTATTCTATTTTTAAATGTACCTGTTAGTAGTTGAAATTTTATTTATAAGTTACGTATTATATGTTCTGAACGTCAACAATTTATGTTTGAAGTTTAATTGATTGGTAGTGTTGTAGGTATTTCTTATTATGCAATCATACTGTTTACATTTTAAATCATTTAGGATGGATCAGCGGCGTGATCGTCGTAGGAGAACGACATTTGCTACAACTATTGTGATATTGTTGTTGGATTATTACTGGAATAACATCCAATAAGATCCACTGTTCACATTCCCCGCATGACATCCAGCTTTGTTGGAGATAAATGAGTTGGTGAAATGTTTTCTGGCCATCGAATAAGATTCAAACGCATGACATCCAGCTTTGTTCGAGATAAATGAGTTGGTGAAATGTTTTCTGGCCATCGAATAAGATTCAAAAATATTTTCAGAATGTCAGCACCTATTTTTATGGACCTTCTGCACGAGTTATGTCTAAATCACGGTCTCCAGGGTTCTTCTAGGACGACGTGTAGGGAGGTGTTGGCTATAACACTGTACATTCTGACACAAAATAAATCAATTAGAGGAGTTATGGAAAGATTTCAACATTCATCTAAAATTATTAATCGATACTTTATTGTTAGCTTAGCAACTCAAATAATTAAATCAGAGGATTCATCATTTGCTAGCACTTCAGAAAAAATTGCCAACGATCCTCGTTACATGTCATATTTCAAGGTAACTATGAGTGTTTTTATTTTATTACATGTATTGGTGCAATTGAGGGACGTTGATGTCCGACTATCCAACCACTAGAAGTTTGCATACATCGGTCGGAGTGGTTCAATAACTCAGAATGTCATGGTTATTTGCGACTTTAACATGTGTTTTACTTTTGTGATGACGGGTTGGAAATGGAGTGCACATGGCAGTCAGATTTTCTCCATTGTCACTAGGAATAGATCGCAGTGTTTCCCTCACCTCTCATCAATTTAGTTTTGCTTGAGCAATTTGTATATCTGAGTAGGTAATATTTTTTTATTAATAGTGTTTTTCGTACCAGAAAAATATTATCTAGTTGATGTCGGATATCCTATGCAAAGAGGATACCTGAGCCCTATCCTGACACAAGATACCATCTTCTTGATTTCGAGCGAGCAAGTGGCATCGTCCGTGGCAAAAAAGAAATGTTTAATAAACGCCACTCATCTTTACGCGAGGTAATTGAAAGAACATTTGAAGTTTGAAAGAAGAAATGTGTCATTCTACGTGATATGTCGTCGTATCCTTTCCAAAAGCAGGTGCACATTGTGGTTGCAACAATGATAGTACATAACTTCATCTGAAGACATTCTTCACAATCAGATACAGACTTCAGTATGACTGACAATGATGAACTGAATGTCTTCGAGCAACCTTCAGGAATTGTAGGTAGGCATTCATTACCTGAGGATGATATAAACTCTAATAAATTTAGAGATCATGATGGTGAAGATTTCACTGATATAATTGTTTTAAGGGAGTCTATCACAAATGTTATTTATGACCGCTGATCTACCAAGTTTTCTTTAAAAAGATTATAGGTTGAAATTCATATGCATTTAGTTTTGTTTTTTTTAAATATCTTGAGCTGACATTTGGTTTTTTTGTTTTCTTCACAGCTACACCAACATGACTTCTAGGATATCAGTTACAGACAGAGATATTTTGTGTTATTGTGGACCATCTCCGTTGCTCTCATCACGTCAATCTCATAGCTTTGGGAGACGGTTCTACGGTTGTGCTAAGGGTGTTTCAGCTCGTTGCGGTTTCTTCCGGTGAACTGATAGTCCCACATATTATGCTGCCAGCAGTCATGGGAATTCAGGTGTTTTCCGAGGTTGATAATGCAGCTGAGAAGAGGCGTACCCAGAGTTTGAAATTAAATAGTTTAATATTTCTCATTATAGTTGTACTTGTCTTTGTACTTTTTTTATTTCTTCTGATACTCACGAGAGTGTGAGAATTGTATGTCATTTTTTGGAACTGATCTATGATGATTGTATGCTTCTGCACTTACTTCTGTAGTATCAATAAACTATTTTGAATAAGTTGCCCCAAACAGTTTTATCAAACAGGGGCAAAAATGTCATTTAACCACCAATAAGCTACTCTAAATAAGTTGCCACAAACAACAAACCCGATTATTCTGATAATTTGCAGATTATCAGAATAATTTGCTTATCAGCAGATTATAAATAATCAACAGCTTCGCCAAACAGACCCTAAGTTGCCTAAAATAGATTGTAAGATTATCATTTAATGGAATGAAAGCATAGGGAAAATGTATCGAGCCTATTCAGGATTCAACCTATTCACGAAAATTTTGATAAACACGTATAAAGAAACAAATAATTTAAAATAATAAAAAAAGTATCACAATTAATACCATATAATTTGCAAATGTCAAGATACCTCAAACTTAAATGTTGTCTGCCCGCAAATAACTTCAAACTCTAGAATTTGATCAGGTAGAAGCCAAAAAATAATGGGTGTCTATTAGTAACCAACTTCAATCTGAATTTTAAAGGTATTGCATATGTAGCTAAACTTATATTTCTATTGAGTTACGCCTACAAAGCTTTACCTTTAAACAATGAATTCTTCAAAAGCTGGCAAAATGATAATATTCACTTTAAGGTACTTAATTGATGCTTAGCTAATGCAATTTGACATTTTAACTATCAGAAGCTTAACCTTTTATTAATTCAAGTTCTTTAGTTATTAATCTATCAACACAAAAATTGAAGCATGTTAGAATCTTAATTAATTTTTAATTTCAAAAGCCCATCCTCAAGCTTCTCCTCAAAGGTTCTTCTATATTTTTTTTATTTCTCTATCTTCTTCTTTTACTGAACCTTCATTTAGATTTACTATTTTTCAATCTCTGGATTTTTTCATACATTCCCTTTTTAGATTCATTATAGAGGATTACTATATTTGGATATATATGTTTCACATCCCTACTAGCAAAAAAAAAATCATTGTTGGGTGTGTGTTACGTTGGTGTCTATCCTAAGGGCACTTTTGTCTTTTGTATGCTAAAGTACAATTTATTCTTTTATTATTATTATTGTGGGTTATAAATATGATTATTATGTTTAGGGTTAGGTTTATGTATGGAATTGAATTTTAAGTTTTAGTTTTAGAATTTGGGAGAGATTTCTTAGCTCTCGAATTGTAGGATTTGTGAGAGATCGCCTACCTCTTAAATTTTAGGTGCTCATTTTTGTATTCTTGTTAAGTTGTTTGAATTATTGAGGAAATATTATGTTTGCTCTAATTTCTGTAGAAAAAACATTTTGATTTTGACGTTGGTTCTGAGAATTTAGGAAGAAAATAAACTGTTAGGGCACATGTAGATCCATGGCCGTCGTAACAATATAGGACGATCCAGGACAATCCAATTCAGTTAGCAGAGAAGACCCACGAGAACGCGACATACAGTACCTATGCGTTTCAATCCGACCTAGCTATAACGATAACGACAAGATCATGGATACTTGCGAAAGCCCATACAATTGTGGCATATAGGAGACCGACGCGCCACACTTACAGTGCGATTTGAGCTCCCTTCAATTCACGATACAAACTCAAATAGAGCTTACTAGGAAGCAGCGTCTCGAGGCACAGTAGAGTGGCGAGTTCAGCGTAGGGAAGGCAACGACAAGATCGTGTCTGTCAAAAGTAGCGACTGACATGATTGATGGCATAATTGTGGTGTACAAAGAACCAAAACTCCTTTTTTTTCCTCCCTCGCCGTCTACATGATATAGTCACGATCAGAGCCATCTGGGAAGGCAGTGACTGGGATGCGGCTTATAAAGATCTAAAACTTCATCTTTCGCTTCTTCCCATGTCGTCTTCTTGTACAATCGGGATCAGAATTAGCGGGGAAGACTGCGTCGGCATCAAGCATGCCTTAATTGTGATCCTAGAAGTTAACGATCGGATCCAGGATCAAGCGAGCCCTAGCGATAGGAAATAATGACGGCAAAGAAAATAAACGATTTCGAGAAGAAATTAGAGGAATAATTAGGGCAACTTAAATTCGGGATAGAGGAAAGATATTCCGCCATTAACAACCAATTCAAGAGCTTGGAGAAAATACTAATGAAGCTTGTTGAGATGCAATCCAAAACTCCGTCGGCAGTTCAGTTTGTAAAACTTACGCAATGGTTGACCAGAGATTCATTGGCTAAATTGAATGGAATAGAGATTGGACGAGAGTAATATGAAGAAGAAAGCATCCACCTTCAAGAACATCCTCTTTGGGCTCCTATTGGGGGTGAATTAGATATTTCTGATGGAGGTGGTTGGGCCGAAACATGAATAATAGATAATGCAAGAGGTAGGGTGGAGCATGTAGAAGAAATGAGAGAAGTAGGGAGGGAATATGACAATGATCGAAGGAGAGAGTTTTACACTCGATATATGGGGGAAGCAATAGATGCAGATGAAGTTGGGCTGGAGATGTTAAGGTTAGGAAGTTGAAGATGTCGATCTTTGAAAGGGAAGATGCATATGGGTGGATGTATCGGGTGGAGCGATATTTCATGATGAATGGATTAGATGGAGAGGAGAAACTCGTGGCGACAGGTTTATGTTTGGAGAGGAAAGCCTTAGTCTGGTTTCAATAGAGGAAGGCTAGATTTTCGATTCATTCGTGGGAGGAATTTAAGGATTGTTTGTTGGAATATTTCTAAGCTATTTGAGAATAAGACCTACACGAGCAATTTTATGTCTTAACTCAGGAGGGGATTGTCATCGAATATAGAAAGAAAGATTCGAGCTATCCTAAGGACTTTTGAGGGGGATTTATGAAGCGGAATTAGAGAGGAATTTCATTAGGGCTTAGTGCCTGATATACGGGCATCACCCTGATTGTTGAAACCACCGAATTTATGGGGACGATTGAGCTAGCCCAGATGGTGGCGGATAAGAATCAGAGGAAGAAGGCCAACAAGAGTAGCACAGATGGAGCGTCGTACCGAACTGCTGGAACCACGATGATACCAAATACTTAAACACTGGAAGTCCAAAGGGAGGATGTACGAGACAGGAATAATGAATCACCGCCAGGAGCGACACTCAAACGCTTTACAGAGATAAATTCTGGAGAAGCAAGCCAAGAGGTTATGTTTTCATTGTGATGAAAAGTTTACCTCAGGACACCGTTGCAAGGATAAAAAATTACTAGTTCTTGTGGTGCTGGACGAGGAGGCGAAGGATGAAGAAATAAAGATAGCTGTGGTGGAGGGGAATGAACACTCACATTTTTTCCAACCTTGAGGACAAGTCCAGAGTGGGGAGTATTGTTACACGTGCCTAGAAGGGAAATTTTGTCTTATGTACTTCGAAGGGCAATTTAAATTGTTATTATTATTATTATAGGGTATAAATAAGCTTTTTATGCTTAAGGTTAGGTTTATGCATGAGATTGGATTGCGAGTTTTAGGTTTAGGGTTTGTGAGAGATTTCCTACCTCCTGAATTGTAGTAGTTAGGAGAGATCGCCTATCTCTTGAATTGTAGGTGATTATCTTTGTATTCTTGTTGAGTTTGAATCATTGAGGACATATTGTGTTTGCCTTGATTTCTGTGGAAAAATGTGTTGATTTTGACGTCAGATCATATCAGTGCGTCTCAAAGTAAATACCGGCCTCGCACACATATAATTCTTGGGTTTCAAATTCACGTGAAACCCAAATGATATGAGTTTAATCTCTAGGCAATTTCTATGTTGTAGACGTGTCGTTATATTTCTTTTTTTGAACCAACATCATTTATACGACTTAGACAATAGTCAATATTTAATCTGACTCATGCAACACCACACTCAATATTTATTTTTGATGTTATATTTGCTCATATTATATCGTGAACTTATATTGAGGTCAACAAATATCTTTAGTATCAATCATATCATTGTATACTTAATTGTTTGATTGCTTCTATGTTTTGGTTTTGACAATGTAGATTATCTTGATTCACATTTACACACATTGAAGTTCGACTGTGTAATTCATTGTGCTATTCACAGCTATCTTAATTGACGAAGTTCACAATGATAAAATCTATTTGATTGGACTGTGAAACGTCTCTCCCTTTCTCTAGCTTACAGCATTCATTTCCTTTTGGAACATTTACGTACATAACACACAATTCTATTGTGTTAACATATTGTTGACCTCATTTTTGTGAGGTCTTTTCTTCTCCTCCTTAGAGTCTAGGTTCTAGCTCTAGAAATCCCTATGGACCATCTTAGAAAACTAGAATTGAGACTCACCCTTCTAGAAGCTCCAGCCGATTCCTGTTTTCCTTTGATGTCTAGCATCTTTGGCACAAGACCATCGTCTTATAAACGAGCGGTTATGGGCTATTTTG
>JXCR01082875.1:9414-27547 GCA_002079205.1 Phalaenopsis hybrid cultivar
GTGAGTCTTCTCGTTCCTCCACTTGAAATTTTAGTACTTGTAAAGCATATATATGTATAATTTTGCAGGAATTAAAGCATGCTTGTAGAAAAAGTAGGAAGTACAAACTTAAAGTGTGCCTAGCAAATTCTATTTCATATCTTGGTGTATTTAAATTTTAAGGATGATTCCATTAAGCAATTTATAATAAGCTCACATGTCCTTCATGATTTCCAAAGGATCATGAAGAAGTTTTGGGTAATACCTTAGATATTTCATAGTTCTTGGAATTATCTTGAGTTCATTTTGGTTTTATCATATTTGCTATATAGTTCATCCAATTAATACCCTTATGCTTAATGAACTTAATTTTTTGATTATCCCTTAAGTGGAGTAATTATTGATTGATATCTCACTTATGAATTATATAGGAAAAGACCCTTGGGGCAACTTCACTTAATTAAGGAATTTAGTTAATTTGATTATTTATAACATGGGCTTGTGGTCTTTTGAATATTTCAAATTAATTATGACTTATTCTCTAAATCTCATTAGATAAAATTTTGACTAAGCCTAAGTCACTACTAAGCCCTTAAGATTTAATGGGTAGATTTGTAAAATTAATAAAAAAGGTTTTGAATATTTGTGCTCTCAATCATGAATTATAAATTATAAATTATAAATTATATTAAAACCATCAATTAGGGTTCAAAATCAGTGAATTATGATCTTCCAAAACAAACCCCTCACCTTAGTATTCTTTTATTTAATTATTCTTCCAAATTTCATTAATTTGAAAAATTATGGATTTATCCTTTATGAAATTCAAAGTGAGACTGGTTTCTATCACTTATCTCTTTCTATGTTTCAATCACTAAGACATGTTATTTTAAGATCATTTATTACCCATTTACCCTCTTGATTAGGCATAAATATTAATTAAGCTCTAAATTCCAAAATTACACTTTTCCCTTTAAGGCCTTAACACCCCATAATTCATTAAATTAGACTCAATTGACTTAAAAATTTTATGTTACCTCACTCATGGGTTAATTAAAACATTTGAGGACAAAATGTGGATTTTCCAAATTTATTTAATTTTATAATTACTTTTAATGCAAAAAAAAGAATTTTCAATGAAAATTTAATAACTCAATCAAAACAAGACTTTTGTCCTTAAGAAAATTCTTGGAGGTTTACCTAAACTAGAGAGCCACTTTGACCAATTTTCATGATTTTTAGAGATTTAATTTAATTATTAAAATTATTTGTTTGTTTTTTGTATTAATTAAATTTAAAATATTATTTAAGTGGAAAATTAAGTTTTATATTTTTATTAAATCTGTCTGAGTCTAGGGAACCAAAAAAAACAAATTTCACCTTTTTATGGCTTATATTTTAATTATTAGAATTATTTTAGTGAAAGATTAGAGAAAATTCATTTTTAAGCCTTCAAAATTAACATCTTGACCTAGAAAATTAGGAAAATTATTTTAATTGGTTCGAAATAATTAGGAAGCCAAATATGACATTTTAATGTGTTTTTACAATTTTGTGATTTATATGATTTTTTAATTATTTAAAGGCCAAAAAATGGCTCAAAAATGAAGTATTTATTTTAATTCCAATTTTATTTTTTTTTAGGTTCCTCTAGTCATAAGGAGCTCCCAAATCAAATTTTGGTAACTTTTTTAGTTGTATTTTGATTATTAAAATTATTTTAATGACAAAAAATGCAATTTTATCTTAAAAATTTATTTTTAGTGATCAAATTAACTCCAATTGACTTGAAATTTTTATGGGGAGCTCCCCTAAAATTAAATTACAATGTGGAATAGTTTTTATGTCATTTACATTTATAATTACTAGATTAATTTTATTTCATTTTTTAGGGTTGATGATAATTAAGATTATTTTTGATGAGTTAAACCAGGTTTAGATTTTTCCTAGGGTTCTCTGACCACAGTGAACCTACCAAAACAAATTTTGTATTTTTTTGATAAATATTTTAATTATTATAATTTTTATATTAAAATAGGGACCATTAACTTAAAAATTATATATCTATGCCTAAAGATCTCCCCTAACCTTGGAAAAATCAGAAAAAGCATCCTCATAACATGTAGAATAAAAGCCCGAAAGATCAAATCATGGTGAAATGTCTATGAAAATAGAGAATCAAAATAAGAAAAACATCATTTAATTAATTAAAAATAATACATGCATCAAATAAATATGAAAATGTTTCCACATTGTTCTCCTCTCTTCACTGAGCAATTGAGTATTTTTATTTTATTTTTATGCTTTTTCTACACAAAGTTATGAATTTTTGAAGTCTTGGGAATTAAATAAATACTTTAAATCCCCTAATTTCCTACTTAATCTCAAGAGCCTAGGGATGGAGCCTCAAGCCGTGGTGAATTGCCTAGATATGAATTCCACCAAGGCTGAATTAGGGGTTTGATCAAATTCCACCTTAGGGTGCTCTGGTGATGGGGATTTTGTGGGGAATCTTATTCTCTTGATGTGGGGATGGTGTGGGTGCAATTAATTTCAATTTGGTGGAGGTTTCAGGGGTGTCCTATTTCGGTCTAGAGATTGGGCTCAAAAATTGAGCTCGAGCAGTGGCTTTGAGTGGCTAAGAGTGGTTGGGTTAAGCTCAAGAGGTCTCAGAGAAGCTTTGGAAGCAATTTGGCAGAGTCTCCCCAAGGAATATCATGCTCTCCCCCTTTGGCCATGGAGGGGGGATTTAAATAGATGAGGAAGGAAAGGCCACCAAGGGCAATTGGTGGGTGCTTTAAGTTGCTTATGTGGATGTCAACAATGTACAAAAATTTAATTGGGATGAGCCATCTTGGATGGGTTTAATTTTGAGTTTTGGCCATGGTGGAGCTTTTGATTTTGGGTTTTCTGCCACCAAGGGAGGGGTCACCATCTAACTCAAGGAGGTCAGGCATTGGTCTTAGTGTGAAGTCAATTGGGGTTGGCCATGTGTAAAAGTATGGGATTGAAATAGTATGGTAAAAGGGTCATTTTGGGTCAAATTGGGTAAAGTCATGGTTTGGGTTGGGTTCAGCCACCAAGGTTAGTCTTGGACTGAAGAGAATCAGTTGGATCAGCTAAAGTGATGTGGAGAAGTCCCCATTCAAGTGATTTGGTTAAGTATGAGGTTTAGAGGATTCATTAAAATGGTTAAAAACCTTTTTAAAGAAGTTTGAAAGTGGCTTGTCCTCTTGCCATTAATAGTTTGATGATGTGGCATGGCTCTCATGGCTTGCCTATGGCTTGGGAGTGGCTTCATGGCTCTCCTTTGGCTTGGCTAATTTTCATGAGAAGGGATTTTGTTTTTTTGGCATATTTTCTGGATTTTGTCATGAGGCTTGATTTGAAATGAATTGATCATGAAATTAAAACTTAGGAAGTGATATTTGATTAAATGGATGATGAAGGGAAGAGTTGTCATATGAGCTTTGGACTTTGGCCTTTGGAATTATATGTGGTGGGCATGGGCTTTTAAAATGGAAATTGATTTTGGGCTAAAATATAAGCTAATTGAATGTTGAATTTTTTGTAGGATAATTTCATGAAAGATTTGGCAAAATTTCAAATGATTTTGAGTTGAATTGGAGGGCTAATTTGGTGGATTTAGGCATGTAGTCAAAATTGGGCCTTTTTTATTTGAATGAAATTGAGCTTGAAATTGGATCAAATTGGGCTTGAGCTTTGTTTAAATTAGGATTGGGGATGCTGAATTTTGATTTGGAATTGAAATTGGGCAAAATTTGGGTCAATTGGGCTAAGATTGGGGCTAATTTGGGGACATTTTGGCCTTTAAGGGCAAATTGGGGCTTTTAGTCAAATTGGACTAATTTGGTCAAATTTGGTCAAATTGATGATCAAAAACTGAAATTAGGAATATTTTGGATGATTTTGGAATTTTTGGGAGTTTTGGAATTTTTGGAATTTTTAGGTCATGAAGGGCATTTTGGGAATTTTGGCAATTTTTTGGGAGTACTTTGGAAATTTGGTAATTTTTATGAATTTTTGTCAATTTAGGTAGTGTTGAGTGGTTTTAAATGATTTTTGAACAAATTTGGGTATTTTGGAATTTTTGGCAAAAATTAGGGTTATAGGGGTATTTTGGTAATTTAGTGGTTTTGGGCCAAAATGGGCCAATAAGCCATGAAGCCATACCAAACCAATACAAGTCATGTGTGGTCTCATTTTAGATGCTCAATATGCTGGTTCTAACCCTCTCAGCCAAAGACTAGGGGTATAGGTTTACCCATATTAGCTTTCCAAAAGGAGTCTGAAGGCTAACCTAAGGGGTCCTAAGGTTTGGGGTAAGTGAAAAAGTGTAGCGTGTGCAAGTTTGCCATACCAAAACTAGACCACCCAGGGTTAGTCCTAAGGTCTGACCATTCTATGGGGGACTCCCTTTGAGCTCCTCCATATTGACCTCACTTACTAAGTGCTAGAGGTTAGGACCAAAATGTGGGACTTCAAGCTGAGCAAATAAGAGTTTAGAATTTCTATTAGTGAGGGTTCCTTTTCTAGTCATCTAGGAATAGTCAACAGGAAAGTCCTATGGCTAGACCCTAGGCTACTAAAGATGAAAAACTTGACCTCAACTAAAATGAGGTCAACAGGGCAAGATCAAATAAATGTTGCACATGACAATTTTGCCTCAAGCGGCGAGACACTACCGGAGGAACACGATGAAGTCGAATGAACATCACATCATGTTCTTGGTATTATGCCCTTTACGGTAAACAGATCATTTTATAGTGTTCGCCGTTATTTAACTCGATAATATGTTTAAAAACTTTTGTTCTTTTATTTAGGGTCATGTTACATTTGTTGTAGATACGGAAGACCCAAAGGGCCAACAATCGGAAATAAATTTGGAACTACCTTTTTTTCAAGAACGTCAAGAAATAATGGTTTCAGATGTAGTGTCATTTGAAGTAGAGACAACTCCGGCTCAAGCTAAAGAAAATCTAGAACAGATTTTGATGATGCCCGCTTGTTTAGGTACCTCTACAGTCAAACAGAGATTGCAAAGCAACCTAATAGTGATCACAAGCTAGAGCATCAGTTCCATTGCTGAGAGCCATGTGATAGGGGTATAAAAAAAGCAACCTCTTTATATTTCAAGTTTGTAGTTAGAGTTTATAATTTTTTTTTATTATGCAGCTTTGTATTACGGCATCTTACCTAGAATATCCTAGTAGATCATTAGTACCACGTGAGATGCAAGATGTTATCGATGACTACATTGCTACATACATGGAGGTGTAAGTAACTTTTGACAGTAGTTTTGATGTTATGCAGGTGTTGACCTCATTTTCGGTTGAGGTCTAGCTTTTCCTCTTTAGTAGCTTAGGGTCTAGCCATAGGAATTTTCTGCTGACTATTCCTAGAGGACTAAAAAATGAACCCTCACCATTAGAAATTCTAAATTCTTCTTTGCCAACTTGAAGTTCCACATATTAGTCCTAACCTCTAGCACTTAGTAGGCGGGTTCAATATGGAGGAGCTCAAGGGGAGTCCCCCATAGGATGGTCAGACATTAGGACTAACCCTGGGTGATCTGCTTTTAGTGGGGCTAACTTGCACACACACTACACCTTTCACATACCCTAAACCCTATGACACTTTAATTTGGTCTCCTGACTCCTTTTGGAAAGCTTATATGGATGACCATATACCCCTAGTCTTTGACTAAGAGGGTTAGAACTAACATATTGAGCATTCAAAATGAGTCCTCACATGGCTCCTATTGGTTTGGTATGGCTTCATGGCTTGGTGCCCATTTTGGCCCAAACCCACTAAATTACCAAAATACCCCTACAACCCTAATTTTGCCAAAAATCCCAAAATTATCGAAAATAACAAAATTTGTTCAAAAATCATCTCAAACCCCTCACCACTACTTAAATTGGCCAAAATTTACCAAATTTCCAAAATACCCCAAAAAATTGCCAAAATTACCAAAATGCCCCTAAAACTCTAATTTTTGTCAAAAATCCCAAAATTATCCAAAATACCCAAATTTGCACAAATATCATCTCAAACTACTCCCCACTATCTAAATTGACCAAAATTTGCCAAATTTCTAAAATACCCCAAAAAATTGCCAAATATACCAAAATGCCCCTCATGACCTAAAGATTCCAAAAATTCCCAAATATTCCAAAATCATCCCAAATATTCCCAATTTCAATTTTTGATCATCAATTTGACTAGATTTGGCCAATTTTACTCAATTTGACCAAAACCCCCCGATTACCCTTAAAAGGCCCAAATGTCTCCAAATTAACTCCAATTTTGGCCCAATTGACTCCAATTTTGCCCAATTCCAATTCTAAACCAAAATTTAGCATCCCCAATTCTATTCTAAATAAAATTAAAGCCCAATTTGTTCCAATTACAAGCCCAATTTCATTCAAATCAAAAAAGCCCAATTTTGACCATATGCCTAAATCCACCAAATTAGCCCCCAATTCAATTCAAAATCACTTGAAATTTTTATCATGCCTTCATGAAAAATTCCTAGACCAAACTCAACATTTAATTAGCCCAAATTTTAGCCCAAAATCAATTTTTTATTTTAAAATCCAAAATCCCACTACATTTAATTTCAAAAGCCCAAGTCCAAAGCCCACATGACAATCATTTCTTTCCATCATCCATTTAATTAAAATCTTTCCTAAAGTCCTAAATCCAAAATCAAATCAATCCAAATCAATCACCATGCCAAACTCCACCAAAATATTTCAAAATTCCAAAAATCCCTTCGCATGAAAGTTGACCAAGCCAAGGACAAGCCATGAAGCCAGTCCTAAGTCATAGTAAGTCATGAACCCATGCCACATCATCAATCTATTTATGGAAAGAGGCTAAACCACTTTCAAATATCCTTAAAATTCTCTTAAACCCTCCCATGAATAATTCTAACCCATGATTATCTAAATCTTTTTGGATAGAGACCTCACCATGCTAATTAAGCTGAACCTCCTGATTTCCCTCAGCACCCAAACCAGTCTTGAGAGGTGAACCCAGCCCCAAACTATGATTGGACCCAATTTGACCAAAAAATAGCCCTTCCCCCATTCTATTTCAATCTCATACCTTTACACATGACAACCTTAAATTGGTTGCACCAAAACTAAGCCCTGAGCCCCCTGACCAAATGGTTCTCCCTCCCTAGCTGGTCGGCCACCTTGGTGGCGGGAAGACACCATGGCCAAGGGAGCCCAAATGGTCAAAAATCAAAATTGAACCTACCTGATGTGCACAACTCTAATTGGACACTTGGACATTTCTTCTCTCCACCTAAGCAACCATAAACACCCACCAATTGCCCCTAGTGGCCTCTCCAAGCCCTTCTATTTAAACCCCCCTCCATGGTGAAAGAGGGAGAGCTTGAATATCCATGGGGAGACTCTGTCAAATTGCTTCCAGAGCTTCCTGGAGACCTCTTGAGCTTAACCCAACCATCCTTAACCACCCAAATCCATCGCTTGAGCTCAATTTTGGAGCTCAATACCTAGGCCAAAAAAGGACATCCTCCAAACCTCCTCCAAATTCAAATTAATTGTACCCACGCTATCCCCACAGTAAGAGAAGAAGATCCCCCATAAAAGCCCCATCACCAGAGCACCCTAAGGTGGACTTTGATCAACCCCCTAAATCGGCTTTCGTCGAAATCATACCTAGGCAATTCACCACAGCTTGGGACTTCATTTGGGAGCTCTTTGAACTCAAGGAAAACTTTTGGAAGCACTCAATCGAGGCCACACCTCTTGAGCAAAGGTAATAAAAGTTAACCCTAAATTGAGCTTCATTTAATTCTCCATGCTTATAGGATTGATTTAAAGCTTGATCAACTATATGGATGTTATCTCCTAGTCAAAATGAGTAATTTAAAAAAAATGCACTTGATTTGGTTGAGAATCGAGCAAGCTATTAATGTTTTAAAATGGACAATTTTTGAGTTGAACCAGTTGGGGACGATGACGAAGGACCATTCGATCAAGCGTGTATCGAATGGAGGGTTTTGATGCGGTCAGACAGCGCAGCGGTTTGAAAAGAGCGGGATGAGTCAGCTGGCGGTGTCCAGTACCGCGGAGACACGTGTCCCATCGATGCGTACGAGGATGACGTGGATAAGTAGAAAAATAGGCTTTTATTTGAATTATTTAATGACCAGAACTTAAAAAATACATAACTTTGTGTATAAAAATTATAAAAATAAAATAAAAATATCCTATTGTTCACTGAAAGATGAGAATAATTTGCAAATATTTTCATCTTTATTTGATGCATATATTATTTTTACTTAAATAAATAGTATTTTCCTTATTTTAACTCTCCATTTGCATAGACATTTCACCATGACTTGAGCTTTGGAACTTTGATTCTACATTTTATGAGAAATTTTTTTCTAATTTTTTCTAGGTTTGGAGAGATCTCTAAGCATAGGTATCAAATTTTCAAGTTAATGGTCTATTTTAGTATAAAAATTATAATAATTAAAATTCTCATCAGAAAAATACAAAATTTATTTTGGTAGATTCACCGTGGTCAGAGCATCCTAGAAAAAATATAAACTTGATTTAATTCATTAAAAATATTTCTATTTGTCACTCACCCTAAAAAATGAAATAAAATTAATTTGGAGTAAATATATATTAAAATGGCATAAAAATTATTCTACACTGTAATTTAATGTTAGGAGAGCTCCTCAAAAAAATTTCAAGTCAATTGGAGTTAATTTGACTACTTAAATGGATTAATTAATTAAAATAGCATTTTTTAGCACCAAAATAATTATAATAATTAAAATACAACTCAAAAAACTACAAAAGTTGGTTTTTGGAGCTCCTTATAACCAGGGAAACCTAAAAAAATAAAATTTAATTAAAATTAAACACTTCTTTTTTTTAGCTAATTTTAACCCTTTAAATAATTAAAAATTAATTAAAAATCATAAAAATTACAAAATTATAAAAACACACTAAAATGTCACATTTGGCTTCCTTATCACTTGAAACTAATTAAAATAATTTTCCTAATTTTCTAAGTCAAGATGTTAATTTTAAAAGCTAAAAAATGAATTCTCTTAAATTTCTCACTGAAATAATTCTAATAATTAAAATTTAAGCCACCGAAATATAAAATTTATTTCTTTGGGTTCCCTATACTCATAGAGAATTAATAAAAATATAAGACTTAATTTTCCATCTAAATATTAATTTATATTTAATTAATGCTAAAAAAACAAATAATCCTAATAATTAAATTAAACCTCTAAAAATCATGAAAATTGGTCCAAGTGGTCCTCTGATCTAGATGAACCTACAATAGTTTTCTTAAGGACAGAAGTCTTATTTTGAGTGAGTTATTAAATTTTCATTGAAACTTCCTATTTTGCATTAAAAATAATTATAATATTAAATAAACTTGAAAACAAACCACATTTTTCTCCTCTGATGCTTTAATTAATCCATTAGTGAGGTAACATAAAATTATAAGTCATTTGAGTCTAATTTAATGAATTATGGGGTATTAAGGCCTTAGGTGCAAAAGTGTAATTTTGGAATTTAAAGCTTAATTAATATTTAGGTCTAATCAAGAGGGTAAATGGGTAATAAGTAATCTTAAAATAACATGTCTTGAGGATTGAAACTTAAAAGGGATAAGTGGTAGAAACCAACCTCACTTTGAATCTCATAAAGGATAATTTTATAATTTTTTTCAAATTAATGAAATTTTGGAAGAATAATTAAATAGGAAGACATTAATGTGAGGGGTTTGATTTTAGAAGATTATAACACACTGATGTTAACCCCCAACCAATGGTTTTAAAATGATTTATAATTCATGATAAGGATTAAGAGTATAAATATTAAAAATCATTTTTCTTAACCATAAACCTTCTCATTAAATCTTAAGGGTTTAGTAGTGAACTAGGCTTAATCAAAATTTTGTCTAATGAGGTTTAGCCAATAACTTATAATTAATTTAAAACCTTTTAAAATAGTTTAAGCCCATTCTTTAAATATCAAATTAATTAAATTCCCTAATTAAGTCAAGTTTCCCCCTAAGGGTCTTTACCAGTATAATTCATAAGTGAGATATCAAGTGATAATTACCCCATTTAAGAGATAATCAAAACATCATGATTCACTGAGCATAAGGGTATTAATTGGGTGAAACATATAGAAAACACAATAAGACTAAAATGAACTCAAGATAATTTCAAGGACCATGAAATGTCTAAGGTATTACCCAAAACTTTTTCATGATCCTTTGGAAATCTTGTAAGATATCTAGACTTATTATGATTTTCATAATGGAATCATCCTCAAAATTTAAACCTAACTCGCTAAATTATGACATAGGATCCGGTAGACACACCTTAAACTTCTATTTTCTATTTTCCTTATCAGCATGCTTTAATTCCTGCAAAATTATATATACATATATGTGCTTTGCAAGTACTGACTTTTCAGGTGGAAGAACGAGAAGATTTGCCAGGTACACTTTTACAGTTTACAGTGCTTTCTTTTCTCATTCTTTCTACACTGTACTTTTATGCTTAAGAACTTGCATGCTAAACAACGATGTCACCCAGCATGAAAACCAAAACTGCTAGGATAGCCGCTAAACAAAAACCAAAACTAAAATCAATCAAAATAAAATTCACCGCCACAATATTCAAAATATAAGACAACTCAAAATTTAATCACAAACATTACAAAACAAAAATTGCAACTAAATTAAGACATCTCTATCGGATGATCGGGAATCCCTCAAAGGAGGTAACCTACGATTGCTAACGAGGCTTCCCATGATCTAAATGACAGTATGGAACTCATTAATTTAAGTTTAATAAATTCATTTAGACTAAGTGAATCCGATAAAAAATAGTGGTGCCGGAAAGAGGGAACCATTGGATCCTAACCGGTGTCACTCTAATCAATTTTAATATGCTCCATAGTATTTAAAGAACCATAAACATAAGGACATCTGATTTGACATCATTACTTCACACAATAAAAAACTTAAACTTGTCCTGACGGGGATTATGGAGCTAGCATTGTAGGCAGCACGGTCATCTTCAACAGCAAGAATATCTACAAGAACATATCTTTCCTTGGAAATAAATAACAATCCATAGGATTTCAAGGTTGTTTGCTTATGCAACATAAATCCTCAATTTATCTTAAGGCCTTTGTATAGCTCTGTTATGCAATTTAAGCCCTAACCCGCTTTATGATTTCGAGGTTGTCGCTTGTCATGACCTAAATCCTCACATCTTTCAGGTTAATTGTGTGATCGTTTTACACAAATGTAAGCCCTAAATTAATATGACAGGTAGGATGAAACACTTAAATAATTTCTTCTCGAAATTGAAGCCAAATAATAGGATAGACTAGGAAGTCACCAAGGTTCTCCTCTGGATCTATTATATCCCCTAGTTCTTCCTCCTTCGGATCCTACAATAAATGTTCCAAATTTGAACCATTGCCCTTTGACACCTCTTTCTCCAATTTCGTTGAAAAGTCCTATCCTTTGACTTCTTTGAAGATAACATTCCCTGATTTTTATCAAGAGTTTTCTTAGGTGACTTCGGTCATTTAAGATGTAATTAACTATAGGGGCTTGACCTTATAGGAAGCTTTTCCAAACTCAGCTTAAAATAAACCCTATTTAATTCTTCATATTAAATAGGGGAAATTGTCGGCAACTAAAATGGTTTTACATACCAAACGGATATCATATATTTCTTAGTTTATTTGATCGAGCCTCATTCTCAAGTCTTGTGTTTATCCCTTGGTTAGATACAGGGTTTGAGGTACAATGCTCTTTCATTTGAAATATGAAAAATATGAGATTACTTTGATTTCATATTTTTCTAAATTTATATACATATGTAAATTAAAATGTCCTTCTAAAGCATGTGACGAGATTTCAATTCTGGTGACCGACAGCTTCCAACAGGCAACTCCTCCAACCAAAATAGCACCGAAATTCTGGCGACACCACTGGGGAGTTGCTTCTCTCTCCATTTAAATAAAAAAATCCAATCTTTAAACATCGGTAATGTGTTCATGTCCCTCATGAACCAAATTACCCTTCTTCCGTTGGCATGCTTTACCCATTTCTGTTTTAGGAAATTACGGTTAACTCTTTGGGACTTCAGGATCGTCTGTTCCATCACCTTTGAACAGAGAGGTTCAGGATTTCATTAGGAATTTATCTTTTGTGTGGGTTCGGACCTCCACTAAGTGTGTTGGTAGACTAGTTTCGCCTGGCCGTTGTGCATTATGAAGTTGGTCCCGCACCGCGTCCTAAACTTTACATTTTCTTCATCTCCTTTGGGTTTGATTTATTTTTTTGTGAATCAATCCATGTTCTTGCGTCTCTTCATGCTTATTTAATTTGTTAATTGTAACTCTTTGATGCTTTACTCATAAATAAATAACAAATTTGAAAAATAAAATAATAGAGGATGCCCAGTTTATAAGACAAGTGCATCAAACTTGAGTACTTCTGTTGAAACTGCAAGGCACGGGACGTCACTAACTTTCAGAAATTCTTCAAATAGAAGGGACAATGTCTTCTCCCAAGTTGATCTTCTCTTTCTCCTCAGGAATGGAGTTTGTTGTCAACAAGGATGAGCTGCTTGACTTGGCAGTTATTAAATTTGGACAAGAGTTCGATGATATTAGAGTCAAGTTCGAGAAGGTGGCTGTCACGATAATGAAGTTCAAAACAAATAGGTCCGTGGAGCCTATTGTAGAGTTCAACCTGAAATCTACTAAGGAATTCTCCCCTTCAAAAGTGTTGCTCGAAAAAAACCCTACTAGTGCTATAAGGTATGTCAGTGGGAGCGTTGGGACTTCTCTGAGAACTGTTTCTGCTCCTACTACCGGATTCATCGTCATCGCGCCAACTATTTTGTTGAATAAGGGAAAAGAGATTCTACATAAGGAAGAGTCAGTTGACGCTTATGCCCCACTGCTTTCTGGATTTGACATTGGGTCCAATTCAAAACCTGTGCAACTGACAAAGGTACAGAAAAGGAGGTGCAGCCAGGAAATTTTGAAAGCCGAACAGCCTCGACAGTTCCGCCAACATCTGCAACAGTTGGCCCAGCATAGTCAGCCGAAGTAGCAATAGCAAGTACCACAGTATGGACAATCCAACCAATAGCCATACCAGACGGAAGGTAGAGTAGGCCCAACTCTTTCAGAATGAAGGATAAGACAATATTCCTTCAAAGATGAGGCTGTGTTGAAAACGTTCAGAAACTTGATGAAGAAGCCTGAGTTCAGGTTGTCAGAACTAAAGAAGCACGAAGAGGTTGATAAGAAATATAATCCCAATGTTTTTTCTCTACCATAGAATGTTGGGGCATACAATAGAAGGTTGTTTCATCTTCAAGGATTAGCTTGAGGAGAATTTAAAAAGTGGAAATGTAACAATCCCAAAAGAGTATTTGAAAGAACCTAAGAAAGGTTCCGTGAATATGATTTTGTTTGATTTGATTAATTCCTACATAAATACATCGGTGCTCAATAAAAGAAGTGACACTCTTCAGAAATCTCCAACTGAACTAAAAGTAATCGAAGGAAATTCAATCGAGGCTAAGTTGGAGAGAGTCCGAGCTAATATTGCACGATTTTCTGAAGGACAAAGAAGAGATATGGATGATGAAAATTATAATGTGCCATATTACATAGACGAACGATTAACAGAAATCAATGTCATCAAGACCCGAGTCGAGTTATCTGCGCGCGATGCTCCATCTTCTGGTGAGGAGAACGCCGTGGATGAGAGGCAAGGGGTCATCCAAAAAAGGGACAAACAGATCAATCGTCTCGAAAAGAAAATTGAAGAATTGACAACCACGGTAATTACAGTGCAAAGACAGTGACAATCACCAAAGATGACACCTCCAGAAATAAACCAGCCAGAGATCATTCATATTGCAAATGAAAGAAAAGAGTTCACATCCAATGAACAACCAAAGAAGGATTCAGTTCAGGGTCCAGTACCAAAAAAAAGACAAAACAGATGGCGAAAAGATAGGTGAGAGAAATCCTGGATCAATCAAAAGGAGAGGCATTGATTCTAAAAGGTAGGCCATACCTGGAGGAGTTTGATGCCATCAAATACCCCAAGGGTTTCATATCACCTTTGTTCAAAATTTTCTACAGGACTGGAAACCCCTGACAGCATGTTGCACATTTTTGAACAAATTGCTGCAACATAGAGGGTAGTGATGCGCTATTATTTCAACAGTTCATGAGCAGTCTTTCAGGGATTGCTTTTAACCAGTATGCAGAATTACCCAACTGCTTGGTAAAGACATTTGTAGAAATGGAAAACATTTTTATCAGACGGTTGGTCGGAGTTCAGTACCATGTCACCGTTGGTGATCTCGTGGTCGAGCAACAGAAATCGACTGATACATTAGTAGTATATATCCTGCAATGGAGAAATTTCAGCATGAAGTGCGAACCACAGCTTCAAGAACAACATGCAATCAAAATTTTGCTACAAAACATCTATGGTCCGGTAGGTTTCTTACTCAAGGGACTTACGATCAAAACTTTTGAAAAGCTACTAAGCAAAGCCACAAGCCTGCAAAAGGAGACCAAACAACTTGAGTTCTTGGAAAGGGTGGACGAGCCGAAGCCAGCCAAGACATCTGAAAGGAGAACAAAGATAGTGGCAACAATTGACAAGGGTAAGCAGTCGATGCAGATTCATACTGAGCCACCGCAACAGATCTATCAACATCAACAACAATACAACCAATAGCGCAGTTGATAGTCACCTCAGCAAAATCCATACTTGATGGATGGAAGGCAGGGTCGGTCTATGACCGAACTGTTAAATAAAGTATATCCCTTCAAGGATGAAGCAATAGCAAAGATGTTTCAGAATTTGTTTAAGAAGCCGGAGTTTAGATTATCGGAGCCAAAGAAACCGACAGAAGTCAAAAAGAAGAACCATCCCAATTATTGCCCATATCACAGAATTCTTGGGCACACCATTGAAGGTTGTGTCAGTTTCAAAGAGTGGCTCGAGAAGAATTTCAAGAGTGGGAACATAAAGATCCTAGAAGAATATCTGACATAACCTAAACAAGGTTCCATCAATATGATTTAGGTCGATCCAATTGTCCCAATTGACTCCTACGCGGCTGGTGTCAAATGGAACACAGTTCAGATTAAGTCTTCAGAGGAAAAGAGAGAACAGATCCAAGAAGTTTCCTTGCAGACTAGAGCACAGAGTTCGAGGTTTTCTCTCTATCAGGAGATAGTAGAATTTATCTTTTGATTACTACAATTAGTGTAAATGGGACTTTAACAGGGTCGATGTTAGTCTATCCCATCCCTCCCACCGCAATGAATTAATGAAAATAAAGAGTTTGTTTTTGTTCAGAAATGTTCAATATTTGGAAAGCTCATCACCCCAAAAGAAAAAAACATTTTTTTTTTGGATATTTTGATACAAATATAACTTCAGGGGAGAAGAAACTAATGCTCTAATAACTGAGTCATCCACTTTAAATAATTTCAATTGAGTCCTAAGCCGATTTCAAAATAAGATAGCATGATTGAAATACGAGCAGTTGACTCGGGATATCACGAGCCTTTTAATTTCCTGCCATGTGACTGGGTCCTGAATTTCAAACGAGTTATAGTATCTCAGAATTCAACTTACTAAACATTTGAGGATTATTAGTCAGGAGAGTTTGGACTTTCAAAATCCTTAAGAGAAAAATGTTTTACCAGATATAGTAATTCTCAGAAAACAAACGGAGCAAAAAAAAAATTTGTGAGTCCCCTGAGAAGAAGCTTGAGGTGAGCATATAATCAAAAATTGGTGTCTGAATTTAGACATTCAAAATCTTTAAATCATGCTCTACCAGATATAGTAATTTTCAACAAAACATGGGGAAAAGAAGAAAAAGAAAAGAAAAAAAAAAGAAGAAAGATTGTGTGAAAAGTTTGATCCAAAAATCAAAGCAAAAAAGAAAATTATCCCTGAGAAAAAGCTTGAGGTGGACGATTAATCAAAAATTGGTGTCCGAGTTTCCCCTAATTAATGCTCTTAAGAAAATTCTTCCAATATTTTATTCAAGAAAAAGTTCAACGATATTGAATATTTTAGTCGATTATTAATTGGCTTAGAAATATCTTTGGAAAACAAAAAATATTTTGATTACACGACCAAAATTCTGAAATCTGCTTAGGCTCAGAAAGAAAGAATTAAAGAAATGACAATGATAATAGCAATTAATGGAAATTCAATCCTGAAGTTGTATCCTTTAGTGCCCAGCAAATACAACTCCAATGACAATTCAAAGAACGACATGAACAAGTTTTACAGAATCAGTGCAAAAGTAAATGACAACTATTACAAATGGTGTTACGAACTTGCTGCCTCTTTAGCTGTGGTTTTCTTAGAGATAACACAACTTTATAGGTACTTGAAAGAATATAATTTTGATAGCACCTTAAAGAGTGGGTTACGCTCTAACACTTATCCTTAGTCAGTGGACAATATTTCAAGAAGTACCGTGCCTCCTGATGTTTAAGAGATAAAGACTCGTCCTTAGAAGCACATATGTCGTGCTTGTCTAAAATTGGGTCCAAATCCTAAAACAAATGCAATAAAATAAAACTCAGCATCAAAGAAAATAAAACTCAACATTGAAAAAAAAACTTTGCACCTCATAAATTTTTATAAATCTCTGCACAAACTGTTCAATAAAATTCAGCACTGCAAGAACTCCTACAAACATTCTCCGCACTTCACAAAATTTTCATGATCTCTGTACAAACAAACCTTGACCATTTTTTTTTTATATTCTTCTCATGATCTCTGTACTCACAAATCTCAGCAAAAATTCTTCATATTCTGTACTCACAAATCTCAGCAAAAACTCTTCATATTCTCGGCATAAATCAAATCTCAGTAAAATTCTTCATATTCTCCACATAAATCAAATCTCAACAAAATTTTTCATAATCTCTGCATAAATTGAATCTCACCAAAATTCATTATGAATTTTAGCAAAATCCAAAATCTCAGCAATTATTAGCAATACTCAGCAATTTCAGCAATTCTCAGCAATACTCAGCAATCTCAGCAATTCTCAACAATTCTCAGCAATTCTCAGCAATTTTTAGCAATACTCAGCAAATCTCAATAATTCTCAGCACTCGAGATAGGCCTTCACCCTACTCCCTTCTCAGCAATTCTTAGCAAATCTCAGCAATTCTCAGCACTCAGGATAGGCCTTCGCCCTACTCCCTTCTCAACAATTCTTAGCACTTGGGATAGGCTTTCGCCTTGCTCCCTTCTTAGCAATTCTCAACAAATCTCAGCATTCTCAGTAGTCTCAGCATTCTCAGCAATCTCAGTTTTTGGGATAGGCCTTCACCCTACTCCCTTCTCAGCAATTCTCAGCATCCTCAGCACTTTGGATAGGCCTTCGCCCTACTCCCTTCTCAGCTTTAAATCAAGACAAATAAAATTCTGAAACGAATCTGAAATCCACACCTAAAACTTGATAATCTGAAGTCTCATTTCTTTTCCCC
Organism: Phalaenopsis hybrid cultivar; assembly: GCA_002079205.1. Classification (NCBI taxonomy): domain Eukaryota; kingdom Viridiplantae; phylum Streptophyta; class Magnoliopsida; order Asparagales; family Orchidaceae; genus Phalaenopsis; species Phalaenopsis hybrid cultivar. The sequence goes on from JXCR01082875.1 coordinate 27,027, forward strand.
AGTGAGAGTATCTGTTACTCCCCAGTAGAAATAATTGTTACTCAATTCTACACTTTGTTCTAGGTCTATCAACTTAGGAGTCTATGTTGGTTATGTTGATCTCATCGATCAACGCCAATAAGCACGATGTGCTTGCCCAGCACACCACACCTATTGGGGGTCCATTTGCTGACCTCATTTTTCGGTTGAGGTCTAGTTTTTCCTCTTTAGTAGCTTAGGGTCTAGCCATAGAACTTTTCTATTGACCATTCCTAGAGGACTAGAAAAAGAACCCTCACCATTAAAAATTCTAAACCCTTCTTTGCTCAACTTGAAGTTCCACATATTCGCCTAACCTCTAGCACTTAGTAGGCAGGGTCAGTATGAAGGAGCTCAAGGGGAGTCCCCCATAGGATGGTTAGACATTAGGACTAACCCTGGGTGATCTGGTTTTGGTGCAGCTAACTTGCACACATTCTACACCTTTCACATACCCTAAACCCTAGGACACCTTAATTTGGTCTCCTGACTCCTTTTGGAAA
>JXCR01082878.1:9741-42233 GCA_002079205.1 Phalaenopsis hybrid cultivar
GGTGATGGTTCATCTTCACAATAGGAATTACTCCAACTTCTTGATTTCCAGTAGTTTGATTTCTCTAATCTCCTACAGTTGTCCATATTTTCAGCAGTCTGACTTCCCTGTTTTTTTGGAGGTGCAGCTGTCCCACCAACTTCTCTGCAGTTCCTTGCCACTATTTTTTGGCGTCTGTTAACTGCAACAGTTCGGCTTCCTGGTTTCTAGTTGTTCGACTTTTCTGATTTTCTACAGTGGTCCAGGTTTCCAGCTGTCTGACTTCCCTGATTTTCTGCATCCTTACAACAACAGTCCTCTCTTNCCTGTTAACTGCAACAGTTCGGCTTCCTGGTTTCTAGTTGTTCGACTTTCCTGATTTCCTACAGTGGTCCAGGTTTCCAGCTGTCTGACTTCCCTGATTTTCTGCATCCTTACAACAACAGTCCTCTCTTACCACAGCTTTGCATCCCAGCTGATACTCAACTTCTCGAGTGCGATCCCCTTAAGATTGACTAGTCTGCTCTTACTGGCGAATCTCTTTCTGTGACTAAAAACTCTGACGATGAGGTCTTCTCTGGTTCTTCCTGCAAATAGGGGGATCTTGAGGCAGTTTTCATTTCCACTATCGNCGTGATCCCCTTAAGATTGACTAGTCTGCTCTTACTGGCGAATCTCTTTCTGTGACTAAAAACCCTGACGATGAGGTCTTCTCTGGTTCTTCCTGCAAATAGGGGGATCTTGAGGCAGTTTTCATTTCCACTATCGTTCGTATATTCTTTGGCAAGGCTGCCCACTTTATTGACACGTCTAACCAAGTTGGCCAATTTTAGCAGGTTCTAACTGCCATTAGGAATTTCTGCATCTGCTCCATCGCCATTGGCATGCTTGTAGAGATTATAGTCATGTATCTTATCCAGCATCACAAGTACAGTAATGAGATTGATAACTTGCTTGTCCTCCTGATTGGAGGCATCCCGATCGCCATGCCCATTATCTTGTCACTCACCATGACTATTGGAACTAATTGGCTATCACAACAATATACAATTATGAAAAGGATGATTGCCATGGTTGGGATGCTTGCAGACCCTAAAAAGGCAAGGGCTAGCATCATCTGACGTCCACTTCATTTGAATCTTTTTTGACATGAAGACTACTTTAACTTACATTGATCTGACACTGTGTCAGCAAAGGTGCTCCTGAGCAGATACTTAATATATCCAATGTCAGGGAGGATGTTTAGAATAAGGTTCATAAATTTGTTGAATGTGGACTTCAATCTCTTGTTGTTGCTATCCAGGGTATTCCTCCTCCGGAGCTTTTTTCCTGCATCAGGCCCTCCTCCAGAATCTTGTACTACAACAAACCATTCTTCAGAGTTTTTTCTTGCAGCAGGCCTACCTCCGAAGCTTTTTTTTCCCCTTTTATGCAGGTCATACCCTACAACTTTTTTTGAAGGTTGTCGACTTTCCTGCAAACTCCGCTGCAACAATATTTGTAGGAGTCTTCTATCTAATTGTAGACACTATAGAAACTGCAGTCAAAGATCTACTTCCATATACACTTCCCCACCGCAGCCTTACCCATAGAAACCTTCCGCCTTCCGCCTTCCGCCTATCTGCAAACACTGCAAGAACTGCAGTACGGGATAGAGCCTTCATTTTCTACTTCACGGGATCTCCCTCGCCCATTCTTTGATGTTTTCAAATCTAAGTTGAATGTGGTTTTCAACCATATTTCAACTTGAGGGGAAGTGCTAGAAGTTATATTAGGAAATAATTTATTCATGTGAGATATTATGAGGAATAAATTATTTCCTTAGATCATGGGTTATTTTCTTTCCTATTTTATTTTTATTTTCTTGGATTAAAAATTATTTTCTTTCCTATTTTAAGTTATTTCATTTTATATTCAAATAATTAATATGAATTGATTAATTGGAGATATTAGGTGATATATTTTTCCTTTCATATTTTTTTCTTTTAGTTGTCTTTTCTATTCTTGAACTCTTATAAAGATTATTTATATCCCCTCTCATATCAATGAAATTAATTTTGTTTTATTTCGCATTATTTTGAATTTCAACAATTTTAATCAGGGGTAATTTTATCTTTTGGTTTTATTTACTTGTATGCCCTAGTCCTCCTCTATAAATGAGACTTAGGGCTTATGAGAGTTATGAAGGGGAAGTGTTGAGTTATAACTCTTAAGTAGTTTTTTCTTCTCCTCATGGACGTAGGCGAATCGATTTAATGCCCAACCACGTAAATCTTGTGTTTGNCCCCCTCTCATATCAATGAAATTAATTTTGCTTTATTTCGCATTATTTTGAATTTCAACAATTTTAATCAGGGGTAATTTTATCTTTTTGTTTTATTTACTTGTATGCCCTAATCCTCCTCTATAAATGAGACTTAGGGCTTATGAGAGTTATGAAGGGGAAGTGTTGAGTTATAACTCCAAGTAGTTTTTTCTTCTCCTCATGGACGTAGGCGAACCGATTTAATGCCCAACCACGTAAATCTTGTGTTTGATTGTTGTTGTGTGAATTTCTACATTTTCGCATTGTTTTCGCTTGATAGATTTGATTGTGTCGAATATAGTGGTTCAGACACAAATCATTAAATACCTATATCAAAAATCTTATTTCCAAGAGAGAAATTATTAAAATATGCAGATATTTTTTTCTCATCTAACTTATACAAGCTTTCTACATACTGCCCTCTCTTTATCTTCTATAAATTTGTTACCTACCATCATATATTGATCATCTATATTATGATACAGACCATAATCTATCTAATAAATTCAACTTTTCTACACCTCTGAGAACTATAAGAGAGCTGATTTCATCTATATTGCGTTGAAGTATATCACAACCACAAACACAAAAAATGGGAGGGTGGGGGAGGAGCTTAAACTTTCACCTATAGTAAGGGAATGTTCTTGTAGTAAAGAAGAGGAGACAAATAAGCTCTTCTAACTGAGCAAGGAAGATGGTCTGGTAGCAGCAATGCCCTGTTCTCTACGTCTACACCTCGTTTACACAGTAGGTGGCTGGCATTCTTAGCCATTGACATAGAAAAAGTAGTAGCCCTAAACTTTTCTTATATTCGAATTGAAATCTTTGATGTACTTTTTATATTTTAGTATAATAATTTATCGTTATCTGGTTGTTGATGTTTTTTATTCTATTATTTGGCTTATTCATTCTTCCTCTTCATTTAATTTTGCTTGAAATTTTATCACTTTTCTAACACTACCAAGTAATTATTTATAGGAATATTTACATTCATACTACTCAATTCCTATACATTTTTACATATCTAACACCTAAACTTCAATTTTTCCATATATGCTGCCTTTCCTATTCTTTAAAAAGTGTATTTCACTTTTTTTAAATTAAAATAGTGATATTTTTTAAGCGATACAAAAGATTTGGGTGGTATACATCTAAAAAGAAAAGTTTAAATGTTAGATATGTAAATACACACGAATTGTGTGGTATCATTTATATGTAAATGTCCCTTATTTATATTGCCACTGAAATCTGCGCATCTTCTAATTTCTGAACTTACAATGTACATCCTAAACAGATTCAAGCTCCCAAAGCCGAGGCATTTCGGCATTCAGAGCCACTTGGCCTGAGAAGGACCAGGCCTATATCCAATACTGCTGCTACTTATATGAGAAAATCTCAACATGTTTACCATTCGGGAAACAACAATTACTATCGCAGAAGAGTTAGACCTGCTGCACGTAATATTTCACATGCACTACCTGATCACAATAAAGAGAAAGATGTTAGAAGCACTGATGCCATTAAACGTCCCTCCTCTTTAGACGAACTTTCTCCTGATAGAATACGCAAACGAAGGCGGCTGGTAGCTCCCACATCTTCACCAGCTAGATTAGATCTTGGATTTGAGAAATATGGTATAGATTTGAACAGAGAAAATTCTCGCACTTCCCCTTTGCCCGCCGGGAAGAACGATCTTTCATGGGGTAAAGGCGGTGTTCGTAGCCAAACCCGGCACAGTAACAGTATTGGTTCAAATGGAAGATCTGTCAGGGCTGCAAGGCTGGCCAGGTTAATAGAACACTTGCATAATGTAGATGAAAATGAAGATAAGGTATGCAGTTTTTTTCAATTAAGGAAGCTCCATAGTTGTATTTTGAAGTTAATTAATGTCCTTTATTCAACTTTATTTATTATTTTAATTTCTCAGTTCCACGTACATCTGAAACTGCTTCCTTTGAACGAGCAAAGCCTGCCTTTAGAAAGCCCACATCTTTGCTGCCCACCAACTTCATCCGTTAGACACATACTCCAAGTAAATATTGCCTCCGATCCAATCCATCCTATATTTATTTTATTTTTTCACACCAATATGTGTATATATGTATCTGCAGTTCATTGCTATGCAAACGTCCGGACAAGTACGAGGAATTGACTTGTTTGTTAGAAAGCCTCCGAGTCCTACATCTCAGCCGACCAACCAAGTTGAGCGGAACCCATGCGACGTCTCAGATGAAATGCGGATATTGGGGGAAGATGAATCGCTTGCTGGTTTGCTGACTTGTTTCACATCTAGTACTCAAGGTGATCTGGTGAGGAATCTCAAATAATTATACTATTTCATTAATTTCAGCTTTCTATTTTATTTATGAGCATTTACATATATACCACATGGTTCTTATATATTTACATTACAGATATCACATAAAAAAAATCATAAAGAAAAACACTTTTTTCATGTATAGTTAAGGTGAATGTATGTAAAAAGTGTAGTTTTGATATCAAGTACATAGGAATTGAGTGGCATGCATGTAAATCATCCTCTTATTTATTATAACTAATGTTATAATGGAATGGATGGCCTATCCACTCAATGATTCTTTAGATTTCATGCTCTTGAAATTTAGAATAATGCGGAATAAAGTGGAATACTTCGAAATACTTTTATTGATATGAACTGAGGTATAAATAACCCTTACAAGAATCCTATAATAGGAAAAATAATAAAAAAGTAAATGATATGAAAGGAAAAATATATCACATGATGCGGAATAAAGTGAAATACTTTGGAATACTTTCATTGATATGAACTAAGGTATAAATAGCCCTTACAAGAATCTTATAATAGGAAAAATAATAAAAATAAATAAATGATATGAAAGGAAAAATATATCACCTGATATCTTCAATAATTAATTCATATTAATTATTAGGAGATAATAGGAGATAATATAAATTAGGGAAACAAATAATTTCTAATATATGAAAAGAAAATATCTCCTTATATTAAGGAAATAATTTATTCCTCATAACTAGGAATAAATTATTTCCTATCATAAGTTTTAACAGGAAAGATAATAAATTCTGTAATTTAAATTAGATATTTCAACACTCCCCCTCAAGTTGAACATGGTTGAAAACCATATTCAACTTGAATTTGAAAACATCGGTTGTGGTATGTTGACTGGACAGATAGTATCAATTTGCCAACAAGAAATTCCAACAATCCTCAAACCGTAAGTGTCGAAGTCGAAGGTCCCGAAACTGAGAATGTCGAAGCCTGAGATTGCCGAAGCCTGAAAGCGTTGAAGCCTGAAGCTCCGAAGCCGAAAATGTCGAAGTCTGAGAATGCCGAAACCTGAGAGTGACTGAAGTCTGAGAGTGGCCTGGACGAGGGCTAAGCTCAATTTCAAGACATTGATGAATTTGTAAGTCACTGGTTGACTGATAATTGCATGAAAGTTGCAAGAAGGCTGCTTAGAGGTTGCAGGAAAGCTGCAAGGAGGCTGCAGGGAGGCTGCAGGAAAGTTGCAACTGGCCAACGACAGTGCTCAGGAAAGCTATAGTGTTTGGAGAAGGCTGCAATGATGTTGTAGGAAAGAGCAGTGCTTTCCTTGGGAAGAGCTGACAAAAATCTGCAGGGAAAGATTTGTTGAGGTAGATCCGACTGCGAGAAAAGCTACAAGAGGGAGGTCCGACGGTGAGAAAGGTTGCAGGGGAGAGAACCGGCTGCAGGAGTAAACCTGAAAGTCCAATTGGCAGCAGATATGTCTGCAGGAAGTTCTGGCGGCAGGAAAGGCCGCAGGAGAGAATTTCACCGGCATGAAGGACTACAGGATGGAGTTCCAAAACTGAGATTTGCACTTGAGAGAGAAAACAAATCTCATTGGCGAACCAAAATTTCTACTAGAAAGAAAATAATGTTCGTTATTTGCTAAAAATGCAAGCCTGCAACTGTGCAAATGCCTGCGCAGGGAAAACCGCTGAAATCACAATGGTGTAGTGAACCAGACACCGGTCCTGATGGCTGTGGAGAAGGTCCGGTTGGAAACGCAGCTCTCCCTGACGCTTGGGCAGGAAAGAAAAAATAAATGGACGGCTTGTCCGATCCACAACAACAATATCTCTGGTGAGATGATGTTGAGGCGGGTGGCGGCATTGTTTGTGCTGTCCACGCGAGTTCACAGAATTTGCTTGTAATGATCTTGATGATGGTGTCGAATCCAGCTTCGACGGAAAAAGGAACAGCCGAAGGAGGGATGATCGGAATGAACCAGATCTGTTGCCGAGGAAGAAGAGATGCAAGAGATGAGCATCATGATGGCAGGGATAGCCAAGCCTAGTGTCCACCTCACATTGCTCCTTTTTTTTTCACAGGATAAGATCTATAAAGGAGAAACGAGGAACATCAAATAGATTAAAATATAAAGCTTCAAATCTGAACTGTTCCGATCACAAATCCATATCAAGGAACGGAATCATAGAGATAATCAAATTAAAATAAGTGTAAGTAAAGATAAATAAAAGAACGATGAAGAAGAGAACCAAATTCTATTTTTTTCGCTTTTTCTTCATATCCTTTCTCAAAGACGAAGACGAAGAACGGTAGATTTTCAACAGCCGGAACAGGGGAAGGAGATGAACTTGGAGATTTAACAGCAGGAGATGGTGAAGGAGAAGAGCTCGGAGGCTTCATCGCCGGAGCAGGAGAAGGAGCCTTCGATGGAGTAGAAGAAGGTGACGGCTTTGCACAATGTTAATTTTGCCAAGAATCCAGAAGCAGAGGTCAACATGCGAGCATTATTTCTAGCCTGCACAACAGACACTAATGCAATTGTGGAATCTGTGAGGGAAGAACTTGACAACTTAGTTCTTGGGTTTGCTGAATAAGCTGAAGGAGAAGCAGACAACACTTNGGCCTGCACAACAGACACTAATGCAATTGTGGAATTTGTGAGGGAAGAACTTGACAACTTAGTTCTTGGGTTTGCTGAATAAACTCAAGGAGAGCAGACAACACTTTCAAGGCCAAAGTACTGGTAGAATTTACAGAATTGTCAATTCCACAGAATAGTACAGGAGCCTCTATCACTTTTTCTCCCAAAATCACGTTAGACTGTATAAAATCATCCACAGCAATGAGCGTGTGTTCTCCATCAGTCTCTGAAACAGCATAACCAACGTGATTGATAACAACGACATCCGGATCCTCGTCAAAATCTACACCACACTCTGAGGCGATCCCCTTGATCAGGTATGATGCAGAAGAGTTCGCAGCCAGGATCAGATCGTGCCCCGCATCAATGATGTCCAGCACGACGACCTGGTCAAGTGATCCCCCAAAACGTTGGACGGAAGGAGAGAAAATGACGAGGTCGTCGTACATGTAGTGGTCGTATCGCTGGAGGGAAATCTTCAGATCATCGGCGAGGCGGAATTCGAGAATGTAGCCCCGAGACTCGAGGGACTTGAAGAAGAGGGAATGAGATGNACTGGTAGAATTTACAGAATTGTCAATTTCACAGAATAGTACAGGAGCCTCTATCACTTTTTATCCCAAAATCACGTTAGACTGTATAAAATCATCCACAGCAATGAGCGTGTGTTCTCCATCAGTCTCTGAAACAGCATAACCAACGTGATTGATAACAACGACATCCGGATCCTCGTCAAAATCTACACCACACTCTGAGGCGATCCCCTTGATCAGGTTTGACGCAAAAGAGTTCGCAGCCAGGATCAGATCGTGCCCCGCATCAACGATGTCCAGCACGACGACCTGGTCAAGTGATCCCCCAAAACGCTGGACGGAAGGAGAGAAAATGACGAGGTCGTCGTACATGTAGTGGCCGTATCGCTGGAGGGAAATCTTCGGATCATCGGCGAGGCGGAATTCGAGAATGTAGCCCCGAGACTCGAGGGACTTGAAGAAGAGGGAATGAGATGAGCGGATGGCGAGGTTATCGACGAGGACCAGGAGACGGCAATTCGTAGGGTTTTTGGCGGAGAAATCTCGCATACGAGTGGTAAAAATAATAGAACGAATAAGAGGTGGAAAACCATTTTCGCCATTGCGATGGAGTGAAGGTCGAGGAGAAAACCTTCCNAAGACGGCAATTCGTAGGGTTTTCGGCGGAGAAAAACTCGCATACCAGTGGTAAAAACAATAGAACGAATAAGAGGTGGAAAACCATTTTCGCCATTGCGATGGAGTGAAGGTCGAGGAGAAAACCTTCCTCCCTTCCCACAAGAAGGTCGGCGGGAAGGGAGTTTCACGGTTCTTCAACGACCGTGATTAGGGCAAAAAATTTGGCTCTCATACCATGTTGAAATTTAGAATAATACGGAATAAAGTGGAATACTTCGGAATACTTTCATTGATATGAACTGAGGTATAAATAACTCTTACAAGAATCCTATAATAGGAAAAATAATTAAAAAAATAAATGATATGAAGGAAAAGATATATCACCTGATATCTCCAATAATTAATTCATATTAATTATTAGGAGATAATAGAAAATAATATAAATTATGGAAACAAATAATTCCTAATATATGAAAAGAAAATATCTCCTTACATTAAGGAAAAAATTTATTTCTCATAACTATGAATAAATTATTTCCTATTATAAGTCTTTACAGGAAAGATAATAAATCTTGTTATTTAAATTAGCTATTTCAATACATACTATGAATTTAGTAAAAAAAATTCATTTATTATTTATGTTAATTTTAATTTTGTTCAGTTGGATAATATTTTAGTCTCTCTGAAGCAAATTTANTTTGATATGAACTGAGATATAAATAACTCTTACAAGAATCCTATAATAGAAAAAATAATAAAAAAAATAAATGATATGAAGGGAAAGATATATCACATGATATCTCAAATAATTAATTCATATTAATTATTAGGAGATAATAGAAAATAATATAAATTATGGAAACAAATAATTCCTAATATATGAAAAGAAAATATCTCCTTACATTAAGGAAAAAATTTATTTCTCATAACTATGAATAAATTATTTCCTATTATAAGTCTTTACATGAAAGATAATAAATCTTGTTATTTAAATTAGATATTTCAACACATACTATGAATTTAGTAAAAAAATTTCATTTATTATTTATGTTAATTTTAATTTTGTTCAGTTGGATAATATTTTAGTCTCTCTGAAGCAAATTTACTTGTGATTCTTTCAGGAACTAATGTACCGTATTAATGCAAGAAATGGCTTCTAGGTGACAGCCAATTATTCCTAGCCAGGTTGATCAATTGATCTACACTGGTGTGTGTACATAGTACATATATATATATATATATATATATCAATTGGGTTTGTAATATTTGCAAGTTCATCAGTGGAAGAATACCTCATGATGATTTCAAAAGTGTAAAAATCCACCACATTTATTATGTTTTTTTTTTTTTTTTTTGGATAATTACATGCAGATCACTTGAAACATTGATATTTACAATTAACAACTAATGTGATATTTTTGAACTAGCGAACCAATGTATTTACATGTGCCACGGTCAAAGAATTGAGAATTTGATATTTGGGTGAAAAAATATGGGTTGGGGTTTATCATGAACTTTGATATTTGAGCGAGAATCTGAAAATTGGATGCTCCGCGTGAATCTTAATGTTTAGGCATATGATGCTGATTAAATTACGTAATCTGGAATTAGTTATATTAATGTCTTAATTTGTTGGATTAAAGCATTCATAAATGCTTGTGATTATTATTATTATTATATTTAAGAAAAGTTGTGAGACTTGAAGTGTGGTTTTGATGCAATTTGTTGAGAAATTTAGGGCAATGAAAACGCAAGAATCGGCACAAATCAAGAAGAAAACATACAGATTTAACGAGGTTCGATAAAGAAGCCTACATCTTCGGAAGCAGAGCGGTAGTTTTTTCTTTCGATTTTAGGAAAAGAGTACAAAACTACCTAGGGTTACAAACAAGACATATATATATATATATATATAACTTTGGCGCATAATATGTAATTACAAAATTATCCTCGCATCCCCAACCCACTTTACGAACCTGATTGGATAGATGCTTCCACTGCACTCGCAAGTTTCGCTCCGCTGGCTCGCTCCGTTCTGCTCCAGTAATTGTCCCTTATCCGGTATATGAGTCATACCTAATACAATTTATTTTTTAATGCGTCGTTTACATTTATAAGTGAACTAGTGAGTTCGCTATAGGTTACATTCTAGCTCATTGCCCGTCGAGTCCCCTGAGAATGCAAGATTTTATATTGGGATCCTGAAAATAGTCTTCTGTTTGCTATTACAATCTGGTGGTTATTGAAGAAAGATTAAAATCTTAATTTTTTATTCAGAAAGATGAATTTAATTACTTGTGTTTAGCCTCCAACTTATAATTTTTTTAGTGCTTATTGAAGCTTCATTAAGGTAGCAAGTTAGTGATTAATTTCATAAAAAATCTATTATATGTTTTATTCGAATTGAAAATTAGGTTTTAGAATTTGTAATAATTTCAATGTGGCTCCTTAATTATTTAATGTTATTTTTAATGTAATTTAAGCATCCAAAAATTCAGTCTGTACTTATCAGTGAGTCAATAAGTCGATCACAGGTTTCATTTAAGCTTATTGATAAGTCGTCGAGTCCTTTCTAGCTCTTATGCATGCTCTTTTTTATTTAATTCTACCATTTAATAATATAATTCTGAAATTTATTGATGATTTATATCTTAAAAAAAAAAAAAAACTTTATGCTCATTTCAAGGTCAATTTAATCATTTGGACGGAAATTTGGCTGCCTACCGGCGTCGTCATCCACGGGAGCGGGCTACTTGGGAAGCTAGGTCTAGGTTTGTCCCAAACCATAGAGAACTCATATGGGTGATGTAAACACCATTGCCTGGTCTTCATCACCGACCACACGAGAAATTGCACACGTTTCTCACCGCGCTATGAAAAACAAGTATTGTTAATTAGTTTTTTAAATCACCTATAACGTCATGAGAGTTGGGTACAAGCTTTGCCTGACCACACCACAAATAGTGCATATAAGATTTCGCTTGACGTGTCAAATGCACCACGATAACAATATTTGAAAATCACCCCCCCCNATTTATCTGGCAATTGGAGACCTTATGAATTGAAAGGAATTTAGTAGTCCTAGACTTGCCACTGACCAAGAACCAAAGGGCATCGTGAAGATAGGGGCCGAAACAAATCCTTTCGTTGGGCAAAAATTTAAATATCTAANTTAACAACTAATGTGATATTTTTGAACTAGCGAACCAATGTATTTACATGTGCCACGGTCAAAGAATTGAGAATTTGATATTTGGGTGAAAAAATATGGGTTGGGGTTTATCATGAACTTTGATATTTGAGCGAGAATCTGAAAATTGGATGCTCTGCGTGAATCTTAATGTTTATGTGTGTGATGCTGATTAAATTACGTAATTTGGAATTAGTTATATTAATGTCGTAATTTGTTGCATTACAGCATTCATAAATGCTTGTGATTATTATTATTATTATATTTAAGAAAAGTTGTGAGACTTGAAGTGTGGTTTTGATGCAATTTGTTGAGAATTTTAGGGCAATGAAAACTCAAGAATCGGCACAAATCAAGAAGAAAACATACAGATTTAACGAAGTTCGGTAAAGATGTCTACATCATCAAGAGCAGAGCGGTGGCTTTTCTTTCGAATTTAGGAAAAGATTACAAAACTAACCAGGGTTATAAACAAGATATATATATATATATATATAAATTTGGCGCATAACATGTAATTACAAAATTATCTCTGTACCATACGGCGGTGGCGTTAACCCTACATCCACTCCACTCGCAAGTTCTGCTCCGCTGGCTCGTTCCGTTCCGCTCCAGCAACTGTCCCTTATCTGGTATATGAGCATACTTAATACAATTTTTTTTTTAATGTCACATTTACATTTATAAGTGAACTAGTGAGTTCGATATAGGTTACATTCTAGCTCATTGCCCGTCGAGTCCCATGAGAATGCTAGATTTTATATTGGGATCCTGAAAATCGTCTTCTGTGTGTTATTACAAAATTGGTGCAAATCTGGTGGTTATTGAAGAAAGATTAAATCTTAATTTTTTTTTCAGAAAGATGAATTTAATTACTTGTGTTTAGCCTCCAACTGATAAATTTTTTAGTGCTTATTGAAGCTTCATTAAGCTTGCAAACTAGCGTTTAATTTCATAAAAAATCTATCATATGTTTTATTCGAATTGAAAATTAGATTTTAGAATTTGTAACAATTTCAATGTGGCTCCTTAATTATTTAATGATATTTTTAATGTAATTTAAGCATCCAATATCTCAGTTAGTACTTATCAGTGAGTCAATGAGTCAATCACAGGTTTCATTTAAGCTCATTGATAAGTCGTCGAGTCCTTTGTAGATCTCATGCATGCTCTTTTTTATTTAGTTCTACCATTTAATGATTTATTTCCGAAATTTATTGATGATTTATAACTTTTTTTAAGAAAACTTTATCTTCATTTCAAGTTCAATTTAATCATTTGGACGGAATTTCGGCTGCCTACCGGCGTCATCCACGAGAGGGGGCTACTTGGGAAGCTAGGTCTAGGTCTGTCCCAAACCATAAAAAACTCATATGGGTGATGTAAATACCATTGCCCGTTTTCATCACCAACCACACGAGAAATCGCGCATGTTTCCCACCGCGCCATGAAAAACAAGTATTGTTAATTAGTTTTTTAAATCACATGTAGCGTTGTGAGAGTTGCGTACAAGCTTTACCTGACCACACCACAAATAGTGCATATAGGATTCCGCTTGACGTGTCGAACCCCTCCTTTCTTTTTTTTTTTTCTTTTTGCAATCTAACCTCGCTCATCCCAATGTGCAAACAACGGAGTGGATTGTATCACGTCGTACATCTAGCGGCGCAGTGAAATTCATGTCGTCAATCGCACGTACATCTTACTGGACGTAATATTTTCAAGAGAGCGAGAGAGAGTAAATTACAGAGAGAAACCAGGAAGGAATTGATTAATAGCAGGCTCTTGTTTTATTTGTTCATGCCATGAGGGTAAAGTGTGAGGGAAAAATAGGAAAATGAGTAAAGAGTAGAGAGAGAGATTGAACATTGGCATCTATTTGTCCAAATTTAAACCATGTGCTTTAAGTTATTAGCATTTCAATTTTCCCTCATTCATTCCAATTAAGAGGTTTTAAATTGAAATTCAAACATATATACATTAAATTTTTATAATATTTACATAGAAAGAATATTTAACCCTTTGACTGCACCAAAAGAAGCCCAATTCGGAAAGCAAATACTCATTTGAACTGTCTCGACGATCCGAATGCACTCACGCAGTTTGTTTTGCAAAAAATTGATTGTATTTTTAGTAGCATATATTATTTTATATTATTAGAGCTTAACTTTAATAGTACGTTATATTCTTATTTCCTTTTTATTATGAGAAGTTATGAGTCATTTATGATGATACTAATGCGGGATTCAACCCCNGTATTTTCAAGAGAGCGAGAGAGTAAATTATAGAGAGAAACCAGGAAGGGATTGATTAATGGCGCGCTTATTTTATTTGTTCATGTCATGAGGGTAAAAAGAGGGAAAAAATAGGAAAAAGAGTAAAGAGTGAGAGAGAGATTGAACATTCGCATCTATTTGTCCAAATTTAAACCATGTGCTTCAAGTTATTAGCATTTCAATTTTCCCCCATTCATTCCAATTAAGAGGTTTGAATTTGAAATTCAAACATATATACATTTAATTTTTATAATATTTAAATAGAAAGAATATTTAACCCTTCACCAAAAGAAGCCCAATTCTGAAAGCAAATACTCATTTGAACTGTCTCAACAATCCGAATGCACTCACGCACTTTGTTTTGCAAAAAACTTATTGTACTTTTAGTATCATATATTATTTTATATTATTAGAGCTTAACTTTGATAGTGTGTAATATTCTTATTTCCTTTTTATTATGAGAAGTTATGAGTCATTTATGATGATACTAATGCGGGATTCAACCCCTCAAACTATCTATGTATATATCATGTAATAATTTAATATAAATTCGAAGAAAAAGAAGTACTTTTCTCCCCTCCTACGATCACATCCACATACTCCCCTCTCTATCTTTTATAAATCTGTTACCTAACATCATGTATTGAATCTCTATATCATGATACATACCTCTTCAGAGGAGCTCTCTCTTGATAGATTACAAAAACGAAGCCGGCCGGTACTCCCAAATTTTCAACTGCTAGCTAGATTTGATCTTGGATTTGAGAACTGTGATCTGGATTTCAACAGGGAAAATTTTTGCACATCTCTTTTGCGCGTCGGGAAGAATGAACTTGTATGGGGGTAAAGACAATTATCTTAGCCAAACTATATTTGTTGAGTTTGGCNTGGTACTCCCAAATTTTCAACTGCTAGCTAGATTTGATCTTGGATTTGAGAACTGTGATCTAGATTTCAACAGGGAAAATTTTTGCACATCTCTTTTGTGCGTCGGGAAGAATGAACTTGTATGGGGGTAAAGACAATTATCTTAGCCAAACTATATTTGTTGAGTTTGGCTACGAACACGGCCTTTACCTCATGAAAGTTCATTCTTCCCGACATGCAAATGGGAACTGCAAAAGTTTTATTGTAGTTCTCAAATCCAAGATCTAATCAAGCTGTTGAAAATATGATAGTCTACAATCTCCTTTGTTCTGTATTCTATCAGGAGAGAGTGTCTCCTCTGACGATAGAGGTGGACCCAAGAAGGGCCCGGGGGCGGGGGGCCCCTGCATAAACCTCAAATTCAAACTGCCCTCCTAAGCCTAATATGGGAGAGAGGCCAGGACAATGAAAGGANCTGTATTCTATCAGGAGAGAGTGTCTCCTCTGACATAGAGGTGGACCCAAGAAGGGCCCGGGGGCGGGGGGTCCCTGCATAAACCTCAAATTCAAACTGCCCTCCTAAGCCTAATATGGGAGAGAGGCCAGGACAATGAAAGGACAAAGTGATAATTCAAGCCAAAACATATATTTCAGAAGGGCAAAATACTTTTAATGTTATCAATGCTTTTATCATCTTCCTCTTTATTGTGACAGGAAGTGGAGGCGAAATATTACAAGTAGCAGGTCTGACTCTTCTGCGATAGCAATTGTCTTTCCAGACTGATAACTACGTTAAGATTTCCTCATATAAGTAGCAGCAATGGATTTTAGACTTGGCCTTCTTAAGCCAAGTGGTTCTGAATGACGAAATGTGTTGGCTTCGGGAGCTTGAATCTGTTTAGGATATACATTGCAAGTATAGAAATTAAAAAATGAGCAGCTTTCAGTAAATAGTTTGGGACATGCCACCCAATTCTGATGTATTTACATATCTAACATCTAAACTTATTGCAAAATCAAAGTTTAAATGTTAGATATGTAAAAATATATAAGAATCGAGGGGTATGTACGCAAATGTTCCTCTTACCCTTGTTTATTATGAGTAATGCTATAATGGAATGGAATCATTGAACATCATTCGATTTACATCCAACTAAAAGCTCAAATTTCACTCATCTTTATCTGATTTACATTACACCCTTCAATTAGGCGACCAAATGCCACCAAACGGCTGCTTAATAAAAGGAAGAAATATTCCCTCCAGACTTGTGATGTCCGACTTGTGATGTCCGGACAAAATATTTTCTCTAATAAAAGATGGTCGTGTGGAAGTGCGCTGAAATACATACAAATCTTAATATGTTTTGATAAAGAAATCACGACAACAATGAGATGACAACGGCAACAAAAAACAAAGCGAATGGAAATAACAAAAAAGAAAAGCAAAAATAAGGATAAATAGAAACATTTTGTAATAGNCAAAGAAATCACGACAACAATGAGATGACAACGGCAACAAAAAAACAAAGCGAATGGAAATAACAAAAAAGAAAAGCAAAAATAAGGATAAATAGAAACATTTTGTAATAGCTTGATGTTCAGATATAAAACACCAAAATTATAAGCTGACATTGACATGAACAATGATTCAGCATAAGGCTAAATTTATCCAAATCAGACCAAGCACAGCTAGCTCTCTGTATAGTGCTTCAACAGTCTCTCTCTCCAAATCAACAAACAGATGTAGTTTGTGAGAAAATCAGTAGTACACATCTGCATCAGCAAGATTGTTATCATCTCAGAGACAATATATTATTTACAAAAGAATCATTTGCGCTGATTGCATGTTGGGCACGAAAAAAAGTAAAGAAAAAAAGTAAAATGTTAACACACATATCACTCAATTCTTATGTAATTATATAATTGCCACCTTATCTATGCACTAAAAAGGTTTTTTCACTTATTAAATTTCTAAACCTGAATACATGGAATATAATTTTAGTAATAGATGTAGAGGCGGGATTGTAATAATGGACGATCAAATCATTAAAATTAATGTACATTTTAGATATCACAGGTCTATTATTCAATGTGATAGTGATATGGATGGGAATGATATTAGTAGAATTCAAGTAGGATGGTTGAAGTGGAGGACCGTATCGGGCCAATTGTGTGATAGAAAAGTATCGTTTAGACTTGAAGAAAAATTTAATAACATGGTGATGAAACTTGCAATGCTTTATGGCGCAGAATGTTGGCTTATAAAAGAGATGAATAAAACTAAGTATCGCTGAGATGAGAATGTTTAGGTGGATCAGTGGCTTTACACTTAAAGATAAAATGTGAAATGAATGTATCCGTAAAAGGGTTGGCGTAGCTCCAGTGACAGACAAGATTAGAGAGAGTTGCCTTAGATGATCTGGTCACATTGATCGTCGACTATCTGAAGTCCCAGTTAGGAGAGTAGATGTTTTAGATTTTACTTATGTTAAGAAAGATAGAGGGCAGACCTAAAAAGATTTAGGCATGTTGTTAAAAAAAAAAAGATCTTAATTAACTAGAATCAAATGAAAATAAGACACTCAATAGGCCACAATAGAGAAAAAGGATTCATGTAGCCGACCCCACTCAGCGGGATAAAAGCTTGTTATTGTGGCATTTTAGATGTGATATGAAAGATCCAGGTGATATTAATATAAAAATCAATGTGAGGTGTTAGATATATAAATACATAAGAATTGTGTGATATGTATGTAAATTTCCAAAAAACAAAAAAAAAAGTATAAAGGGCATTTATATACATACAACCCAATTCATATGTATTTACATATCTAACGCCTAAATTTTATATTTTATATTTATCACGCTTAAATCTTTCGTATTACAAAAAAATAGCACCATTTTAACTTTTAAAGATTGAAATACACCTATTAATGCATAGTTAAGGTGGTATATATGTAAAAATTGAAGTATAGGTATGTAAATACATAGAAATTGGGTGTACGTATGCACAACATCCAAAGCATAAACATATAAACATTTGCAAAGCATGCACTGAGAAGAAGCAAAAAGCCATAGAAGAAAGTTGAACAAGTTACATAAAACCACATTCAACTCAAAACTGGTCTTATGAAATGAGAATTTGTTTGGTTCTCATTAAGAAAAATAAAGCACGACAAAGAAATACTGAAATTATTAAAACAAATGCATAAAAAAGTGTTGAGAAAGATTAAAAAATAAAAATTACTGTAAAATGACATCAAGAGTCGCCATTATTCAGTATCTCTGTATCTGTCTGTTTTGCTTACGAATATATTGAGATTGAATATTAGAGGAATTTTTAAGATACAGAGATTTGATTAGTATAACAAAAATATGCTGTGGTAAGGGCTAAATGATTATCAAGTAGAATTTTGTAATTTTCATTTTTTTTAATGATTTAGTATTCTTTGTAAAAAGAAAAGATTTAAGTCAACTAGAATTTAGCAAATTATAAGGTTAATTGAATTTATTAAGGAACAAAAAAAAAAACTAGAATTTAGCAAATCCTCACCATGGTGTTAAATCCTATGAACTATTTAGCTAGCCAACTATTAAATTTAAGCTAAGTCCATGCATTATTTATCTGAGAATTGGAGAACTTATGGAATTTAGTAGTCCTAGACTTGCCAATGACCAAGAAGAACCTAAAGTCATCGTGAAGATAGAGGCAGAAACAAATTCTTTTCGTTGGGCAAATATTTAATTTTTTAGATAATGTAATAACTAAATGATGACAGTAATAATAATAGTTAAGTGATGATTATACAAATAATATAACAATTAAGTATTTATCAACTCAACCAAAGCAAGCTACTCTTCAATGTCTGAATCTAGCAAATTATAAGGTTAATCGAATTTATTAAGGAAAAAAAACTAGAATTTAGCAAATTTTCTCCATGGTGTTAAATCCTGGAAACTATTTAGCTAGCTAACTATTAAATTTAAGCTAATTCTGTTCACTATTTATCTGGCAATTGGAGACCTTATGAATTGAAAGGAATTTAGAAGTCCTAGACTTGCCACTGACCAAGAAGAACCAAAGGGCATCGTGAAGATAGGGGCCGAAACAAATCCTTTCGTTGGGCAAAAATTTAAATATCTAANGAAGTTAAAAAAAAAAGTAAAATGTTAACATACATATCACTCAATTCTTAAGTAATTATATAATTGCCACCTTATCTATGCATTAAAAAGTTTTTTTCACTTATTAAATTTCTAAACCTGAATACATGGAATATAATTTTAGTAATACATGTAGTGGCGGGATTGTAATAATGGACGATCAAATCATTAAAATTAATGTGCATTTTAGATATCAGAGGTCTATTATTCAATGTGATAGTGATATGGATGGGAATGATATTAGTAGAATTCAAGTAGGATGGTTGAAGTGGAGGAACGTATCGAGCCTATTGTGTGATAGAAAAGTATCGTTTAGACTTGAAGAAAAATTTTATAACAAGGTGATGAGACTTGCAATGTTTTATGGCGCAGAATATTGGCTTATAAAAGAGAAGAATAAAACTAAGTATTGCTCAGATGAGAATATTTAGGTGGATCAGTGGCTTTACACTTAAAGATAAAATGTAAAATGAATGTATCCGTAAAAGGGTAAAAGGGTTGGCGTAGCTCTAGTGACAGACAAGATTAGATAGAGTTGTCTTAGATGATTTGGTCACATTGATCGTCGGCCATCTGAAGTCCCAGTTATGAGAGTAGATGTTTTAGATTTTACTTATGTTAAGAAAGATAGAGGGCAGACCTAAAAAGATTTGGGCATGTTGTTAAGAAAAAAAAGATCTTAATTAACTAGAATCAAATGAAAATAAGACATTCAATAGGCG
Organism: Phalaenopsis hybrid cultivar; assembly: GCA_002079205.1. Lineage (NCBI taxonomy): Eukaryota > Viridiplantae > Streptophyta > Magnoliopsida > Asparagales > Orchidaceae > Phalaenopsis > Phalaenopsis hybrid cultivar. The sequence goes on from JXCR01082878.1 coordinate 29,330, forward strand.
CCATTGAGAAAAAGGATTCATGTAGCCGACCACTTAAAAGCTTGTTGTTGTTGTGGTATTTTAGATGTGATATGAAAGATCCAGATGATATTAATGTAAAAATCAAAGTTAGGTGTTAGATATATAAATACATAAGAATTGTGTGATATGTATGTAAATTTCCAAAAAAAACAAACAAAAAGTATAAAGGGCATTTATATACATACCACCCAATTCATATGTATTTACATATCTAACGCCTAAATTTTATATTTTATATTTATCACGCTTAAATCTTTCGTATTACAAAAAAATAGCGCCATTTTAACTTATAAAGATTGAAAAACACCTATTCATGCATAATTAAGGTGGTATATATGTAAAAATTGAAGTTTAGGTATGTAAATACATAGGAATTGGGTGTAAGTATGCACAACATCCAAAGCATAAACATTTGCAAAGCATGCACTGAGAAGAAGCAAAAAGCCATTGAATAAAGTTGAACAAGTTACATAAAACTACACCTGCAGCTTAAAACTGGTCTTATGAAATGAGAATTTGTTCGGTTCTCATTAAGAAAAATAAAGCACGACAAAGAAATACTGAAATTATTAAAACAAATGCATAAAAAAGTGTTGAGAAAGATTAAAAAATAAAAATTACTGTAAAATGACATCAAGAGTCGTCATTGTTCTCTGTAGCTGTCTGTTTTGCTTATGAAGATATTGAGATAGAATATTAGAGGAATTTTTAAGATACAGAGATTTGATTAGTATAACAAAAATATGCTGTGGTAAGGGCTAAATGATTATCAAGTAGAATTTTGTAATTTTCATTTTTTTTAATGATTTAGTATTCTTTGTAAAAAGAAAAGTAAGATTTAAGTCAACTAGAATTTAGCAAATTATAAGGTTAATCGAATTTATTAAGGAACAAAAAAAAAAAAAAAAACTAGAATTTAGCAAATCCTCACCATGGTGTTAAATCCTATAAACTATTTAGCTAGCCAACTATTAAATTTAAGCTAATTCCATGCACAATTTATCTGGCAATTGGAGAACTTATGGAATTTAGTAGTCCGAGATTTGCCAATGACCAAGAAGAACCTAAAGTCATCGTGAAGATAGGGGCAGAAACAAATTTTTTTCGTTGGGCAAATATTTAAATAATGTAATAACTAAATGATGACAGTAATAATAATAATTAAGTGATGATTATACAAATAATATAACAATTAAGTATCTANTTGGAGCGTGTTTAGGTGTGGCGAGTGCAAAGCTACTTAATGGTCTGTTTGGGATAACTGCAACTTATTAATAAGCAGCTACTGCGCAGCAGCTGATACGGATAAACTGGCTAGCTGTTTGGTTTGTGCTTCTGGATAAATGATCATTCCGTCTCTATGCAATAATATTGTTTGCAACAGAACTGTTATAACAATGTATTTGATACTTGAGAAGCAAAAATCCACTTCATAATAGTACAAAAAATAACATACACCTCAATTAATTGATAAAAGCAGTCATCAGTTACAGCTTTGTGCGGACGCCATCGTGCAACAATTATGTTAGATAAAAATCATAACATTACTAACCACACCCATAAGCAAATTTTGCGTTGCAGACCAAAAATAAGTTATAACTTTTCATCAAAAGCTAAAAAACAATAAAAACAAGAACTGAGACAAAAGAACTAGATCAACAAGAAAATGAAAAAAGCGGCAAATATCAATAGGATAAACACAAAAATATACTCACTATGTAGCCAAATGACACTTAAATCAAGTATGTGAAAATAAAGCTTAATATTGGTACCAACTTTATGATTTTGAATGCTCATGATCAAGAAGGAAATAGCTCCCACACAACTGGCTCCAACGCTGCAACACATCATGGAAGCACCAAACAATAATCAAATGACTCGAGGCTAGAGACAAACCAATTAAAAAACCAAAATGAACCAACTAAAAAATAGGCATAGCAAAGAGAAAAACCCGTTCTCCGTAGCAATTATCATCAAACATATATATAGTTAAAAAAATATTGAAAATTTATAAAAATAAGTAAAATGTAAATAAATAATTAAATCATTGGATTATAAATTTCCCTGTTTAAATGGGCAATATTTGCACTTTTAACAGGTGTAAACCTTCAAATTTCCAAAAAAATCTACTTGACATTAAAAAATTTGGCTCCAACGAAATTAGCATTTATTATTCACCAAACAAATTATGACATAATGTTTTGTGCTTTGTGCAATATAATCCATTAATGATAAAATATAAGTCTGTCATGCTAATGCACAAGGTATCTCTATAAACTTCATTAACTATGGCTCTTGGAATACGATGTGCAACATTTATTGGCATAATGCAAGATGTGTATTCAAAAGGAGAAGATTAAAATGAAAGCAAAACCACTGCATCGAAAGTAAATTAATAAAATTAAGCCAAATTAATATAATGAAGACTGAACTAATAATGGAACTTCATGAAATTTCTATGTATAATCATTCATCCCAATGTGTTGCATACCATTAGCTGATCCAGCCTTCCTAATAGTTAATTTCTTAAAGGTATGGGAACCTATCAAACATAATTAGCAATTAAAGTTAACCAACTGCTCACAAGAATTGGCAGGATTGGACACAATCTCATCTCATCCAATTCTACATTTCGAGAATTATAGTTTCTACACCTCTTTAATCTTTAAATCTTAGTTTCTCCCTGCATCCAAATTTGATTTATACTCAAGTTACTTCAACTTTGTCCACTGATTATTTACATGAACTAAGTTCTGCATGCGTCATAGAGAATACATAAAAAATGTCCTGCATACTAAATTAAATATCCTTTTTTGCATATAAGAAAATTTCTAGGCTCACCGTACATCAAGCATTAAATTAAAACGAAATTCCATCACATTTCTGCATTTAGCTTTTTTACTGTCAATGTGAATAGTCTTATGCATTTATCAATTTCAACTTTATATCATCTAAAAATCAAGATGAATTTACAGCAGACAAAAGGTAATATCCAAGTAAAATTATGTAGTAATGTTAAGTTGTGTTGTACATAAATTTAGTTAATCTACTAAACGAGATGAATGAGAAGCTCTACAATTACATTCTCCAAGGTCATGAAGTCGTGGAAATGCTTAAGGAATGGAAATTTCATCATGAGTTTCACGCAAGCAAATATTACTGCATAAATTTTAGAAAGAAATAATTTTTAAGACAAAATTTAAGCTAAGAAACAGTTTTGCTATCTAAATAGACTAATTGGATACATCAGGTAAAGAAATTGATTCATGACTATATCAAAGATGTGCATCTTCTTAACAAATGACCAGTTACATACAATACAATACTTAAAAAAAATAATCAAGAATGAAGCCGCCATTAATTCATTTCTGTGGCAAACAAATTACAAAAAGCTTAATAAAACATCTTTTAGGTGATTAGAAGAGTAGAGGAGCAAGTATAGCTGCTAAGTTCACCAAAATTTAGGAGACTAACCATGATTTTATTCACCAGAACCATCCAACGCTGGGAATTATCATTTCAGNACTTAATAAAACATCTTTTAGGTGATTAGAAGAGCAGAGGAGCAAGTATAGCTGCTAAGCTCACCAAAATTTAGGAGACTAACCATGATTTTATTCACCAGAACCATCCAACGCTGGGAATTATCATTTCAGCAATGGCCAAAACTAAATTCTCTTAAAACTGCCATATAAATACAATCAGCTCCCAATTTTCCATCTTTATAGGACATAGGCAATAAAACAAAGCTGCATAAAATCTCCAACTGATTTTACATTCCCCTTTAAAATATTTTTTCCGCTCAAAAAATAACTTCAAGCGAACTTAAAGATCTAGAAGGAAATCAAATAAACACGGGGTATCTTGATGAGGCAGATCTAACCCTTACACGCTTCTAAGTGTCTGATTGAACCTCCATTAGAGATTCGGACTAGGAGAACCACCACCAGCAGAGCTGCTGCCTCCGCCTCCACCTTCCTTGTTTCGTTCTTCCTCTCCGTTGCTTGTCATGTTTCAGCCGGGAAAAAAAAAACAGAACCAGTAAATTAGATCACGACGGACGACTGTAATAATCGACGTTGGATTGAAGCAAATGAAGAACTTCCTTTAGTGTAGCCCAGTTCTCTTTTTCCCTCCTCCTCACTTTCCCCCTCCCTCCTTCCTTCGTCACAACTTGAGAGCATGTGGGTAATAAGCGGAGGAAAGAACGCCAGCCACAGGGTCGAGCCCGCGGCCGTGTTTATTAATAATCCCAAATCGCTAATTTGGATAAGCTGTGCGAAATCACCAAAAAAAACGACACGATTGAGTTTTCAAAACGCAACCCCACCAAATAAGCTTGACCCAAATNCGTTTATTAATAATCCCAAATCGCTAATTTGGATAAGCTGAGCGAAATCACCAAAAAAAACGACACGATTGAGTTTTCAAAACGCAACCCCACCAAATAAGCTTGACCCAAATGGGATTTAAGACTTATGCCTCACAGTGTAGAAAAAGAAGCATATGTCTCAATTGCTTGAAGCATGAATGAAGAGGCATGCACTTTTATTTTAGAGTTTAAAAGATGTTGGGACTNGTTTAAGACTTATGCCTCACAGTGTAGAAAAAGAAGCATGTCTCAATTGCTTGAAGCATGAATGAAGAGGCATGCACTTTTATTTTAGAGTTTAAAAGATGTTGGGACTTTTTTATCTATAAATTATTATGATTATTATTATCATGTGTGAATTATGAAATTAAAGATAATGAAAAAGATTGAGAGTATGTTGATACAAGTGAGAATAAAGGAGAAAGAAACCAACTTTGACGATAATTCTAATGAAGACCCTCTAATTAATAGAAGTGGGATAGACTTTTGAATTTGAAATCCTAAATCATAAATGAACAAGCTTATTTGTTAATTTTTTTGTGTTTGCTTTATACTTTTATTTATTATTAAGTATTTGTAAGACGTTTTATGATATTACTTTAACACTTTTGGATTACTATCAAATGTTTTATATTTTGAACCATTAAATAATTTAATTCATTGTTTCTCTACTCACAAAAAGAAAAGAAAAATGTGATATCTATTTATGTATCTATATAAATTCTAGTAGGAAGTGGCATGAAAAAGAGAATGAAAATGGGAGTTTATTCATTTTAAGCAACCAAATGTCCATTTAAGTAGGCCTGCAAGTTCATTCTTTGGAAGTGCGAGTATGGTTGGGCAAGAAAGTTTTCAAATATGTTATAGTTTAAAATTGTGTTGAGGAGCGCCTTTTAGGGTAGTGCCTAGTGCGTGCAAAGCTGATTAAGCCATATGCCTAACAGTGTGGAAAAAGAAGCATACGTGTCAATTGTTTGAAGCATACAATGAGAAGACATACACAGTACACCTTTGTTTATAGTTTAAAAGATGTTGGGGCTTTTTTTTATTTATACATTATTATTATTATTATTATTATAATGCATGAACCATAAAATTAAAGATAATGAAAGAGATTGAGAGTATGTTGATACAGGTGAGAATAAAGGAGGAGAAAGAAACCAACTTTGATGATAATTCTAATGAAGACCCTCTAATTAATAGAAGTGGGGGAGACTTTTGAATTCGAAATTCTAAATCATAACTAAACATGCTTATTTGTTAATTTTTGCTTGTTAGTTTTATACTTTTATTTATTATTAAGTATTTGTATGAGCTTTTATGTTATTACTCTAACACTTTTGGATTATTGTCAAATCCTTTACATTGTACCATTAATTAATTTAATTGATTATTCCTCTACTCACAAAAATAAAATCAAAATCGTGATATCTATCTATCTATATATATATTCTAGTAGAATGTGACATGAAAAAGAGAACGAAAATTCAATGAAGAATTATAATTAATTTCAAAGTAGCCAATGATCATGCACTAAAGATTAGAAGATTTAAGAAATAAAAAATGACTTTTACGAGTGACTATATCTAATTGTTAATAAACTTATTTTACTTCAACAAAAGAAAAACCCTTTTCGCAAAGTCTGTAAGGTCACTCTAGAAGAAAGTATGATTGTACAACATAGAGTAATAATCATGAACACATATCTTAGGAGTACAGAAAAAAAAATCAAAATAATAATTATCCAATAATATGGTGTTAAAAATTGAAAGGTGATAATTTTTTAGTTTTTCTATATGGTTCTACAAGAGGAAAATTGGATCAATTGAAACAAACTTTATTTGGAGTAAAATGGTTGGCTCCATTAAAAAGAATACATCAAAAATTTATAATAGCCTACATCATACATTAATAAGCAGACATTGTGGTGGAAGAGATGATAAAAAGGTTTTTAAAAAACAATCATACTTTTAAAGATTGGCAAACAAAAATATTATTGAGGATTAAAATAATCATAAGAAAACAAGGAATACAACCAACAAACTTAGTGAATAAAGCAAGAACTATAGTTTTCTATGATTTATATAATAGGCCTGACATTAAGAAAAGAGAAATAAGACATAAAATAATTAAGATAATTGATAAGAGATCTAAAAACTTTGGACAAAATAAATACTTGTTGAAGTGAATATAATATAATATTATTTAAAAATAAATGCATTAAAGAAAGGTGATATGGCTACTTGAATAAATTATTAAATGAAGTTTTAAGAAAGAAATTATTTTGGAGGAGCATGATGAGCAACATATATTATAGAATAATTGAGAATCATGAAGTGAAGTTTGCTCTAAGAAAAGGCATAAAGCTAAAAGTTTAGATCCAAATGAGATAATGATGTTAGTTGAAAGAAATTCTAGTGGTTTATCTAACAATTTTTCAATGGAATTTTAAAGACCAAGCTAATTTGAAATTATTAAATAAAAGCAGAGGTAAAGTTCAATATTGCAGTAGTTAAAGAAGAATCAAAGTTATGATTCATAAAACAAAGTTATGGGGAAGAGAAATGGAATATAGACTTAAAAGTTTATTTTAGTTTCAAAAAAACAATTTACTGTCATACTAGTAAGTACCACTATAAAGGTAAAATGTGCATTAAATCAATTAATGGAAAGGGCGAAGAAAGTATCTTGAAGTAATTTTTATTGGTATTAAGCAGGTGTACGATTTAGTACCACAATAGTTGATTTAGTGTGTATTTTGTAAGAAAAGAATGTATTAAAGATACGTTAAAATTATTAAATACATGCACGATAGAGCATTGAATAATATTAAGTAGTTGAAAAGTGACCAAAAAGTTATAAATTCTAATAATATTACATCAAAGAATATAATTGAGTTTACGTCTTATTGTATAGCTAATAAGATGCTTAGAAATGTTACTCAAAGTGTGGCACATAAATGCATGATTATCTCGACACTCAAAGTGTGGCACATAAATGCATGATTCTCTCGATGCCAAAATTCTAGTCGATGAGATCTAATGGAATACATGGAAAACTCAAAATGATAGAGGAAAAAATTAGAAAATGAAGGGATAAAATTTGTTGAATAAAAGCTAAGCATAAGATAATTAACTTTATAAGTGTGATATCAAGAATTGCTAGTCTGCACTAGAGGATAAAGCAATACTCATGTATGATGGATTTAAGTATATTAGATCAATCCTAGAAAATAATGAAAATAAACATAAAGGTATAATTCTAGAAGAAAAACTTCATGTTTAAAATGGAGAAGCATCTTAGGAAGATTATACACCTATAACACTACTTCCTAAAGCAGTGGTGCAAGAATTGAAACGATTAACATTGGCACACAGCATCATCTGAGAATTAGATTCCACTACTTTGTAGCATTTTCCATTGAAACTAGATCTACCTATTTTCCTGCACTTCTATGGCTTGAGCTGCACTTTTATGTCTTGAACAATAAGAGGTGCAGGCTGTAATTCATTTGATACACTTACAAAGCAAAGCAAAAAAATAAAATCTTGAATCAAAAGGAAGAATACTGGATAATTATGCATGCATTTAAGGAAATATCCACCACTTGATAATTCACGCACCCATAATGGCATATGTTCCAAATGCAAAGTAAGCAACGCTCCAGAACAAGTCTAAACTAAGAAAAAAATCAACTTTAAATTGACTAGCAGTCTATCATGGCGCGTGAACTAATTAACACGACACATAGTTTATTAATATGCTAAAAAAGCACAACCAAATTGAAAGAAGAACATGAAAATGGATGCCATATAAAACCCATTATTCATTTACAAGTGGAAAAAATCATGAATTTGAAATTACAAGAAATAAAGATGAAAAAAAATACCTTTAATGATTTTTATGCTGCTTGGAGGGGATTTTTCCATAAGCTAATAACCTAGATTTGGATAATTTCAAATGGGCATGCATGCGCCTCTTTTTGCTGCGCTTGGACAACGTATTTGCATCTTCATTAGGTTCCTTATGTTCTCTAAATTTATGACTTCTGGTCTCTTCTGTCCTGTGCTTCTTGCTATAAATTTTATCATCTGACTTCCCTCCTTGAAGAAACATATTCTTCTTCAACTTTTGGTGATATGTCACCTTCCACTCCTTCTCGCGGTAAGGGGCTAACTTTTTTAAAGAAACATACTGATTCAAATCCTTGTCATTCGCCATTAATATCTCCTCTACTTGAAGCCCATATGACTCGGCTGGCACAGACCTATATTTGAATCTAGTTTTCAGATCTCCTATACTACCCTCATAGTCCAACTTATAATACTCCTCAAGTTCCTTGTCAAGTTCCACTTTTTCTCTTAGAGAAATCTTTTGCTTTCTCTTCCTCTTGCCTTCGACGTGGGAGGGCTCTTCCTCTTCATCACTTTTTTTCAACAACAACTTTCTCATACCCTCAAACCCATCCATTGTATCAACTGAATCCCAACCTTCTGTCAAGCCTATAAGTTTATCTTCCTTATCAAATGGCTTTTCCAGGTCATCCCCGCCATCACTTCCAAAGCCAGGATCAACATCCTCAGTATTGTAATAATCTGCACCAAACATCTCTTTCATGGCTTTATCATATTCTTCTGGATCAAAATCTTCCTCAAGATAAGCAGCATCAAGATTGTAGGCACTTTCCTTGCCAATCCCTGCGGTAACAAGAATACTCTCAAGCTTCTCCTGAATCTCTTTCTTCTTCAAATTTTTCAGATGTTTCAGCTCCTCCTTCCTCTCAAACTCTGCTTGCGCCATCCTCTCTACCTTGTTCTTCCTTTGTGTCTTTCTGCTGCTGCTTTTCTTCCTCACTGAACCATCTGCAATCCTAGAGTGACCTAAAACTCTATCCTCTTTTTCTTCCTCGTGTCGGTAGTTGTACTCTGCTTCGTATTGTTCCTGTTTTTCCAGCTCATCCTCATCCTCTGAAACCCCAATATCATCATAAGTCTCTTTATCCCTCTCCTTGTTCACCCACATTTTGTTAAGACAATAGTTTTTCAAGAACATCTCATCTTCAGTTAGATCCTTATCTTCTCCAAAGAACTCATCCACCTTCTTATGTATCATCTCTCCATCCTCATTCTCCTCAGTGTCTTTTCTATTGCCCTTTTTCTGTTCAATTATCATAACATCATCATCATCATCAACAACAGAACCAAATGCTTCCTTCTCCGCTTCAAGAAAAGCCTTCAGCCCTTCAACCTGCTCTCTGCTATACACCTTAGGGTTCTTTTTCAGCGGCTCTTCTTCAAACTCCGGCCCCNAACAACAGAACCAAATGCTTCCTTCTCCGCTTCAAGGAAAGCCTTAAGCCCTTCAACCTGCTCTCTGCTATACACCTTAGGGTTCTTTTTCAGCGGCTCTTCTTCAAACTCCGGCCCCTCTTCCATCAACTGCCTAGCCATAACATCCTTCAAGTACAAAGGCTTCGCCTTTTTAGTAACCCCAGACTTTTTATCCTCCTCTTCTTCTTCACCTTCGGATGATGAGGCAAAGAGCTTAGCGTCCTTTTGCATGACAATGGGGTCATTCTTCTTCACCCTAACAAGGGCGTCGTAGAACTGGTAGTCATCCTTTATCTCTTCTTCTTCAGAAGATTCATCAGAAGATTCGTCGGAGTCGGAGATGAGGCCACGCTTTCTGAGCTCCTCGCACTTCTGGAGAGCCTCGCGCTTCTTGTTGTACTCAAATCGCTTGGCGAAATCTTCATTGATCTCAAGCTTAGATAAGTCGGCTTCATCGGTGCTGGAGTCGTCATCGTCCAAGAGCTCGATGCCCATCACGTATTGCGAAGAAGACGGCACCTGTAGATCTCTTCGAGCGGCGCTGTCGTAAGGAAGCGTCGGAAATTTAGGGAAGGAGACGAGGCCAATTTATTTATTATTGACAAGTTTACATAACTACCACACAATTCTTATATATTTGCATATCTAACAACTAAATTTCAATATATATATATATATATATATATATATATATATATATATATATATATNGCTTGTAATACAATCACTTATGTAACCATTCTTAAGTTGAACATACCCAAATTTATCAACAAAGAAAGCTATCCACAACTAGGTTCTTTGAGGAGCTAGGAAAGGTGGTACGAAACATTCGCTATTTCAACTCCATTCTAATGTCAATCACTTATGATGATTTTTTTTCTTCTCTTGTAACAACTTCTTACCTAAGTGTTGTGAGATCATCGACACTTTGGGACTCAACATAACCAAAATTGAAGAAGTGTGCTTCATTTTTTCATGTTATACAAAAATCAAAATATTTGTATGCATCAGGTAGGTAACATGTAGCCATCAACCTATTCTATAAAACCTAGAGTTTCTTAAAAAATGTTTTCATGGTTTTCCTTCGGATTTTTTTTGGTTTCACTGTACAGATTAATTGTGTACCGAAATAGTTTGGATAGGATTAAGAATGATAATGATATAAGACTTAATAAATATGATATTCAGTGGATTCTTATTAATCCTGTGCTTTTTAGAAATATCTATTAACAAGCAATGAAAATTCAGCTCTAAAATTGTTCCATAACGTGTAAATTTCACAGTGATAACTTGCAAGAAAAATTTGGTTCCGCAAAATTATAAAATAGTTAAGAATTCCAGATTATCTTTGTGTCGTATATAACTGTTTTGGACAATCCAGAAAAGCATCTTCTATAATTTAAAGATCCTGTATCCCACAAGGATAACTTTTTTATATTATTTTTGGGGAAGTTACATACATAACACTCAATTTCTATATATTTACATATCTAAAACCTAAACTTCACATTATACATTTATACCACTGAATCCTTTCTTATCACATAAAAAATACCACTATTCTAACTTTTAAAAATTAAATACATATTTTTTGTACAAAAGTAAGGTGATGTATATTTAAAAATTGAAGTTCAGGTGTTAAATACGTAAATTCCTACGAATTAAGTCGTATGTATGTAAATCTTCCTTTATCACCAGTCATCAATTAAGCAACCATATGCCCATTTAAATAGGCCTTCAACTTCATTCTTTAGGAGTGCAAGTGTGGTGGGGGATAAAGACTTCAAATATATCACAGTTTAAAATAGTGTCGAGGGGTGTGTTTAGGTGTGGCGAGTGCAAAGCTACTTAATGGTCTGTTTGGGATAACTGCAACTTATTAATAAGCAGCTATTGCGCAGCAGCTGATACGGATAAACTGGCTAGCTGTTTGGTTTGTGCTTCTGGATAAATGATCATTCCGTCTCTATGCAATAATGTTGCTTGCAACGGAACTGTTATAACAATGTATTTGATACTTGAGAANGTTGCTTGCAACGGAACTGTTATAACAATGTATTTGATACTTGAGAAACAAAAATCCACTTCATAATAGTACAAAAAATAACATACACCTCAGTTAATTGATAAAAGCAGTCATCAGTTACAGCTTTGTGTGGACGCCATCGTGCAACAATTATGTTAGATAAAAATCATAACATTACCAACCACACCCATAAGCAAATTTTGCATTACAACAAGAACAACAACAACAAAGCCTTAATCCCACTACGTGGGGTCGGCTACATGAATCTTTTTTCTCCCCATTATTGAGTCCACTTAATCCCACTACGTGGGGTCGGCTACATGAATCTTTTTTCTCCATTGCGTCCTATTTAGTGTCATCTGTTCATTTAGTTCTAGTAAATTAAGATCATTTTTAATACAATAAGTCCAAGCCTTCCTAGGTCTACCTCTGCCTTTCCTAACACAAGTCGAATTTAAAACATCTACTCTCCTAATTGAATCATCTAATGGTCGACGTTTAATATGACTAAACCATCGAAGACGACTTTCTCTAATTTTGTCTGTCACAGGAGCTACACCAACCCTATCACAAATATATTCATTTCGCATTCTGTCTCTATGTGTAAAGCCACTCATCCACCTAATCATTCTCATCTCGGCAACACTTTCTGAGACGACTTTCTCTAATTTTGTCCGTCACAGGAGCTACACCAACCCTATCACGAATATATTCACATCTACTCCACCTAGGTCGACCCTCATTTGACACCATCTATTAAAAATTGCTTCAATGTCCGTTGGTTGTAACAATAGGATCATTTTGGCTCCTATTTTAAGAGTTTATGGACTACATCGAACATTTTATATAGTTTGAGACTAAAATGCCCCTTGACAAATAGTCAACAGACATTTTGGTCTCTTTCTTCTTTTAATATACCTACTACCTAGAAATCTTTTGACAGCTTCTGAATACTTTTGTTTTGAATTATACAAGTAATAGCCAATGGTCCCATGGCAAATGAGATGAAAGTTTTCCAGATTCATCTTAAATGGAAGATTGCCTCGATAGCACTTTAATAGTACCTCTATTTGGCACTAGGCGACATAGGTACCTACCTTTTACACCTAACTAGTGCATTAAGCAATTCTCAATACTTTTATTTTTTATTTTACA
>JXCR01082887.1:3621-15037 GCA_002079205.1 Phalaenopsis hybrid cultivar
TATTACATATGAAATTTGTACCTACAAATTAAACGCTCCTTACAGGAAGTATACGTACCTTCCTACGTCTCGTTTTGACCATGAACTCGCGAGCAAGATGCTGAATGGGCGCCGGTTCAAGCGGGCGCAGCACGATATTTTTGTCGAGTGGGTCACCAGGCACTATGGCCCAGTGATCAAATACAGAGAGGCAGAAGGCTTGACCCTGAGTATGGTACCTCAAATCCGTTTCAAAGCCAAATGACTCTATGACCGGTAGGAAAGCCTGTAAGATTTTATAGAATTGATCAAAATATATAAAGATGGTGAATAATTAGCTCACCGAATTTTATTTTCAAATTATCTATAGGGCTAAGGAGTCCGATTGACTCAGTTACAAAACTCGTAATCAGCAAAGAGATTTGCAAATACATAAGAATAGTGAGCTACGTAAGATCTAACCTTCACAATATATGCAGGAGTTCCAGGCTTCGGCACATCGGCAGTTACATGGCCCCGTCTTCGAGATAATACAGTGTAAATTGCAGATACACAATCAATCGGAGTTTGGATCTGAAATAGCGCAAAGATAATGTAAATCATCTACTGGTAGGAGGAGGAATAATAGAAAAATGCTATCCCAAGTTCAAGTGGAGACAACCTCGACATAGTAAACGGGTTCCATAAGCCTTGGGGTTGCCATGAGAAAGGCAGTATAGGCTACACGTCTAGCGGTTGGAATAATCTGACCGCCACCTCTATGTAGAGGCTCAGAAGCAATTGATGCATCCAAAATTTTGAACTTCACATTACGAATTGGTTCATCACAAAGAGGCCCTTCTCGGGCTCCCCATTGGAATCTAATGCCAGAAAAAGTAGAATAAACATTTTTTACTTCAAGATTAACATGCTTGCCATTTAATTCCCATATTTTTACATATTTAACACCTGCACTTCAGTTTTTACACACACACATATCACTTTAAGTATTCATTAAAAGTGCGGTAAACATTTTTTTTGTGATGTGAAAAATTTGGATGGTATACTGTAAAAAGTGAAGTCTACGTGTTATATATGTAGATACATAAGCAGTAGCTGGTATGTTTGTAAATTCCTTTTTTTTTCTGAAAAAGAGAAAAATATATGTAAATTGAAATAAAAGCAATCTATTTCCTTACCCCTGAACAATTGAATCCTTCACAGCATTGAGTAGATTTTTATCAACTTCACTTGGAAGGGTATCATCCAATAAGATGTTAGGCCCCTGGGTTGTCATGCCACCATAGAAATGATTGCTGATTGCAGTCTAACATAATACTATTCACAAGCAAAGAAAATTGGAGAGAAAAAATATGTAAAGGTATGATCAAAATTTGGTCCGGATGGGTTTTAAAACCTTTCAGACTTGTTTGCGCTGCCAACCATTAAATGCTAAAATGACTTCAACTCTTGGTATAATAAAGGAATCTAATGTTGTTTCCCGTAACTTACTATTACTTAATTATTAATTAATACGGTCCAAATTACATTAAGAGGAGTTATATTAACTTCCAAATACAGTTTTTTATTTTTTTTTGTCTGTGATGAGCAGAAATAAAATTTTGTTTAGGTGCTTGGTAGCCCGATATGAGCGTGATAACATAAATCAAGCCAAACAAAAAAATTGCGAAATTTAAACATGAATCTTGTTAAATCCAAAATTTCTTGCTTCTGTTAGTTTTTTTAACTTAAATCTGGATTTATTAAATCTGATTACGGATTTAACTTTGGAAGAAAAATATATGGGTGGATTTATGCCAAATATGATAAACAACTTTAATGGATTCAGCCTTAAATTGAACCAAACACTATGTGGATTTACAACATTTGGATTTGATAAATCCAGTTTTACCGGATTTACTAAATCCTATTTAACTTAAATACTAGTTGCAACCAAACACCCCCTAAGGATCCCTAAGTCTATTCTCGTATACACCGTCAATTGAAGAGGAAAAAATGTTAAGAAATTTTCAAAATTGATGATAAACGTGTTCAAATTAATGGCTGGAGGTATGTTATTTATACAAATTATTTTTTTTTTGAAATTTTGTTATGCGATCGACTCAATGCTTAAGCAATTTTATGGAATTGAAATGACTTTTTTTTAATTTATAATTTAGTCTATTATCGATAGAATGAAACTGCAAAAATTTTATCTATCTTTGTTATGTGTTCAATTAAGTATCTTTTCGAGAGATTTCTTGATAATCGAACCTAAAATACATGAAATTATCTTTACATTTGGCGCCCCAAACGAATTATAAAGTCAAACACATTGTTTAACCGAGTATAGAAACTAAACTAGCATTAAAATTTGAATTTCCACATTCCATACAATAAGTGGTCATTTAGTGTTAATTTTTTTACCTGTTTATCTGGTCCAAATGCCCAAATTGACCTTGCAGAAAGTAGATCCCACTCGTATCTTTTTTGAAAGAAATCGCCAATTTTCTTTTGACTCCAATCAATGCTCACAACACCGTTCTCAATATCTTCGGCAACTCCCCTCTCCAATGGCTCAGATATCTGTATGGAAATAGGAAAAAAATAAAAATATAAAAAGCAAAGTCATAAAAATTTTCCATTAGACTACCAAACATTTGAAATAAACAGGACATTTTACCATGGTTATTTTGTTCTTCTTATTGGGTGTTTCGGCATAACACTTCATTGAAGATGATTCAACAACAGTTTCACAGAAAGTGACCACTGGATCTGCCACCTGTATCAAAAATAAATATGCATTAGGCAGCAGTTGCAAAAATAAGGAAACAATGGAATTACTATTTATACAACCACAAACGAGAAAAATGTCAAAATGATCCCCTAACTCTTTGCAATGGGTCACTTTAGTACCAGTCTATAAATTTGTCAATTTAGTCCTCAAAGTCTTGTAATATGAGTTGATATATTCCATACAGAGAACTATTTTAGCCTCCACTAAAAGAGTCTAGGATGACAATTTTATGAATTCTGAGACTAAAATGACTTTATGTAAATACCTAGGGGACTATTTGGACACTTTACTCAACCATAAACTATTAACTCACTTTAACTTCCACTTCCGAATAAAGTTCTCTAAGGTCCTTCATAATCGAGTCGAGATATATCTCCCCTGTCCCAAGAATGGTGTGCTCGCCCGACTCCTCAACCTTAGTGACTGCCAGAGGATAACTCTTGCTAATTTTCCGCAGGCCCTCCACCATCTTCGGTAGCTCGCTCGGATTCAACGGTTCCGTTGCCGTCTTCACAACCGACAACGTGTTGAACCGAAGCGGGCGAAATATATAAATATCATCATCCATATCTAAAGGGCACAACGTTGCCGTCTTCATGATTGACGCGTCGACGCCCTCGATAAGAACCCATGAACCAGCAGGAGCTTTGCTAACGGGAATACGGTAACGAGCCTGGTAAACCCAAAGTTTTGAAACCTCTTTGATCGTCATGTCCTCTTCGTCATCAGGCGAATAACCTTCACCGAGTACGCGTACAGTCTGACCAGTCTGAATCGACCCGCTGTAAACTCGTCCGAAAGCATCGAAGACGCTGCAGTCGGACTTTGGATACAGTTTTGTAACATTGACCATAAGAATTCCCGAAGGATCGCAGTCTTTCATCGCCTCGGCTACATAAGAGTCTTGGGGACCTGTGTATATGTGCTCTACCTTCTTCGCTGCTGCATCTTTAGCAGAAGGTATGTGTTGAACGAGCATGTCGGTGAAACCAGTGGCAGATCCAAAGACTGAGCTGCAGGCCAATCTGAGTAAAGGTTGAACATTTAATTTATAAGCCACATTGCTAAGAGTAACGCCTAATTCCGCAAGGGTCGACTCAACGCTTCGTTTATGCTCTCCGATAACTTGGCTGTAAATTTTATACAAAGGTTCAAGAATAAATTGCACAAATGACCTTTCACCACCGCCCGCTGGGGGTTTCTTTTTAAAGGACCGGTCAGGGTGATAGTAAATATCTCCCCATAGACGTGAAGCAAATTTTAGAAAGTCGAATGGGATGCCGTGAAGCTTCACGTATAGTTTAGCAAACGTCTGCAAGGTGAAAGACCATCCCGCACTCCCACTGGCGAAGCAAACGTTTCCAGCAGTTGGGTCGATAATCTGGGTGCCTCCGGCAGTGGTGGAGAAGGATGAGATCAAGTCGTTGATTACTTCCAATGTATGGCGCAACTTAAAATAAGCATCGTTTGGAGGCAGCCTTAGTTCTGTAATAAGCCTGTCAACCTGAATTACACGATGATGAAATTAAATGGATCAGACTCAAATTTCAACAAAAAACAAATATGGGGGAAAAAAAATTGGAGGTGGTCTCGACGAAGGAAGACAAAATCTTACCTTATTTATCACAACTACAATGGGAAGCCTTTCTTGTATAGCATGTCGTATAGCCCGCTCAGTATTTACCTGTTTGTGAAAAAATAAGCAGATTACCAGGGTTACGTAACTTATGTTTCTCTAAGAATAAAACTTTGGATCGTCAAAATATTATATTGCACATATTTTACTAACGTCAGGCTGAAGCTAGTTCATTCATGTATGCATCAAACTTCATACAAAGTGGCCTGATAGTTCCTCATTTCCAGCCCCAGTAGCCATTAAGCTGTGGCCGGCTGATTAAATTATGCTAGGGAATTTTATATACATACCACACAAATTTTTTGTATTTACACATCAAACACCCGAAGCCTGATATTTACACCTACAACACTTTGGTATCATAAACCAATGCATGAAAAGTTGTATTTCACTTTTAAATAGGTAGTGATGATGGTATTTTTTATGTGAAGATTTGAGTAGTATGCAAGTGAATATGAATGTTTAGGTGTACATGTAAATAAATAAGAATTGTGTGGTATGTATGTAAATGTCCCATAATGCTAGCAAAAGAGATTGAAATAGTTCTGTGAATTTTCCAACGCCCAAACCCAACACAAAATATATTGAATTAGCAACCATTCAGCTAATAGGATAAGGTAAACAAAGCCGAGCATATCCTCACTCTCTTCCTCTCATCTAAAACCTAAAACTAAATCTACAAATGTTTCAACAGCATTGGATATGGAGTACCGCCATCATCAATGAAAAGTCTCCACCCTCGCTAGCATGTCACAGGCCTCGCCGGTGCATATACTGCCACTTGCCACAATTAATTACAACACCACCAACTTCTTTAATGATCAACAGACTAGGATGTCTGCCACATACCAACTCTATCTTCAGTGGTCTTTTGTTCTTCCAAGTACCTTCGACCACCTACAACTTGGCACAATCATACACCCTGCTACCAAATTCACCTTGACACAGCACAACTACGACCATCCTCAGCAAGAAAGTTAACCAACCAGCTCCTACCACAAAACTCATTATAAGAAGTTCCAACTATAAATTTCAATGGCATCATATTATCCTAAGTTTAAGACACCTGCATAACTTAAACATCATATCTCATATATTAACCTTTCATAAAGTAGTACTTGGGACTGTTAATTGTATTTATTCATACAAATGCAAGGATGATAATGAATCACATCTTCATATTAGAATTTTTGGATCATCACTATGATAATGATGTAATGATGATGATGATTATCATTTTAGATCAAATAATTCATCTTATTATAGTTGTGACTCCTCTTCTCAACATCCCATTAAGTATTTTAAATTTTATCACCTACAAATTCATCAGATAATAACTTCGCATATACAACTCCAAACACGTTTCAAACAATCCCATGCAATTCATTACACATGCTCCATATGTTCCTTTGGCCCAAACAAAAATAAATATATTTACCAATTAAACAAAATTGTAGAACTTTATAACATTCCACCATATGATGATGAATCTTATGACGGTGTTATTATGAGATGCTTCCTTATGATGAGGAAATCGACTTAAGCGTATAATTATAAAATATGAGTATCTAACTTTACTATTATGATGGGGATTGATTCTGAAATATTACAAAATGTTAAAACAATGTATGCTGGATGAATTTTTCAAGCCCGAAGACGTTGCACAGCAAAATAGCGTATTTCATGACGATTATGATGGAGATTCATATCAAATTCACTTGTTATGGCCTCGAAAGATACTAGAGTTAGCAACAACAGAATAAAGCAAATATTATTTACCAAAACCAACCGGAAAATCACAATCAAAGATATTGAAACCTGAAATTACAACAAATAACAACACAAACTCAACCGGGGGTAGTTTCAAGGGTGGTGGTGGTTAACGAGGGTTTGGAAGGTAGCTCGGGAGTGGAAAAAGAGGTTGAAAAGCAGAAAACAGCAAGGTAGTTGTTTTCCCGGAGCCGGACAACAAGCAAACAGCAGGGACTACTGTGGGAGAGCTGTCTAGGGTGACGGCAGCAAAGATGGAGGGCTGAAATGGTGGTGGCATCAAAAAGGAAAGGCCGGGCAGCTGCGGCAGCGAGGATGGCAGTGTGGCAGCAAAGCAGGAGGAACGTGTATAGTAATAGGAATAGGATTATTAGGAGTTAAACCTAAAACATCAAAAAAAGTAAATATATAGTAATAGGATAACTAGGAGTGGAACAAGGTGACCGGTTAACTCCTCTACAACGAAAAATACCTGGACCAGTTTGGTCCAAGCACGGAAGTACGATTCGCTTCCCATCGTAAGAAATCCCATGCCCGTGTCATATACTATTTAAGATTATTGCATATTATTTAAGTTGCACTTCCGTAATATTAAATTGGTAATAATACTATAACTTCCACTACCACCATCACTACCAGGTTCATTGTTAGTCCATATCGTTAAGCCATCCCACCAAAGCTTCCAAATCTATACATTCTTTAGACTTCTTTGGCCTACTGTGCGCAACATTGCATAGCTGCATCTTCCATCATATGATTTGATTGAGCAACATCCTCCACCTTAGTTGCCATCTGCAAGGTTTTGAATGGAAGAGTTGCTTGCGAACTCCTGAAGAGGAGACTCAGAAGATCTCTTGTAAGTCAGATGAATTGATGAAGTACAATTCAGCTAATTTAAGCCAAAAAAAGATCAATCTTTTTCATGAATTAGCCAAAAGGTTACAAGCCCTTTTATATTTTCTATTAAATTCATTTAATTAATTTGAATTATTTTTGGGGAATATTATGTTTGAATTTGACTATTTGTTAGAATTAGATTGGGTTATGTATGAGACATGATTTGTTTATAAATTTTTTGCTTAACTCTCTAGCTCTATTTCTATAAATAAGAATCAATAGCTTGCTTTAGGCTAAACTGAATAGATGAATGAAAAACATTATGAAGACAATTGAGCGTTCTTCCATCATCCAAGTTATGTAAACAGGTTGCTCTAAAATGTGTACATGTAGTTCTTATTACTCCTTTCTCCAAATTGTATACAAAAAACTCCTTTATCATCCTCACTTAAAGTCCTTACACCTTCAAATTTTATGTTCCAGTCATGATCCATAAGGCAACTACTGTTTCAAGGTTGCACATCAACATTTTTCTCTTCTCCTAAAAAATTAGTAGAGTTTGGATAGTTTAGATCAGCCTAATCTAACCAGATCAGCGCCGGCAACAAACTTCAAAATGAAAAATGCAAGATGGCTATCACAAGTAGGAATAGATTTTTAGTTAATCACCATAATAACTCAACTTATTAAAGTTACTTGCATGAGTGTAAACTTTGGGGAGTTTAAAATAGGCAATCATCTTTACAAGTTTTTATTACACTTGAATTATAAATTGAATGATGGCCAGCTTCATTATGGACTTTCTTTTCAGTTGCTTTTGATTTTGTTAATATTTCTATTACAGCAATATTATGTTACTCTCTTCAGCATAATAGCTGCTAAACACAGGATTGTTAAAACAATAATGTGTTAATATATTCTCTTTATAGCTCCCATCAAACTAGTAAACATTGCAACACTTCAAATTGCAAAAGTTTCAAGGAATCTATCAATCAAATTACATTAAAAAACACAATCATGGGGAAAGCCACCCATAAACAACTGAAGACAGCATCTATAAGAGGAAAAAATGCAAAGCATTGCTCTATCAATTACAAAGGTTTGCAGATCATGATAAAAAAAGATTACTAACTATCGATATGATAAAGTGTTTATTTATGAAACAGTTGAGAATATAAAAAACTTGGGAAAACCCAAAAATGGTACAAAGCCAATTTCTTTGTAACAGCCAAACTGCGAGTAGTACATTTTCAAAAAGGAAATAAACACTTCGTTTAAATAACCACTAGCTTCAAGGAAATAATTTAAATCCCAAAATTTTTAATTCAATCTTAATGAATCATACACTTTCATGTAAAATCTCATAACCCATTCAAGAAAAAAAATATCGCAAAATGATTGACAAATGGAATAAACAGAGACGATATTTTTTCCAAAGGTTAAACATCCATCAGGCATAGCTCCCAAACATTGTGTTTCAACTGAAAACGTTCAAACTTCTCGCAAGCAAGAATAAAATTCAAAAAATCAACAGATGTAAGAGCAATATTTTCAAAGTATTGTGGAACGTGATGTGCAAGGATTTATTTTTTGCGTCAATACACAAAGGAAAGCTGTGCTTGGATGAATTAACTAATTTTTGAACGTTGTAATAGCTAGTCAACAATGACGAGAAGGGTTCACATGGATGATGCTAAACAATTATGCAGCAAAATATTATTATAAAGTAAGAGAATACAAGAATTCAAATTGCAGGTTAACTTTAAAAAACTAGATACAAAGGTAGTTAGAGAGAGATATTAAGCCCTCAAGGGAAAAACCACTAGGCTTGGCTTAGATGTAAAGCTCTACATCTTGATTTAAGGTTTGATAAATTTGCAAATAAGAATTGAGTAGAGACATAATTGCAAAATGAAATTTAAATCTTCAAAATGGGCGGCCAAGAAGAGAATAAAAAGAAATGCAAGTAGAAAACATCAAGATATTACCATTATTTATTCCACTAATTTCTCCTTATCCTACAGCTGACCACTTTTAAGGGAAAATCTAGAAAAATTTAGCAATTTTTAAGTAATTTCTAGCCATAAATTTAATGGATGTAAAAAATCTATTTATGCATTAAGTTTGAATGTGAATAAAATTGGATTATCTCACATTTTTCTACATATAAGAAACCATAAGGATGCAAAAATTTAAGTTTGAATCAATTAAATTAATTTTTCCACCTCTATTTTTCTCACCTAGGTTTCAGCTAAGGCTGCCATTGATCCCATTCTATCTTTGTTTCTATTGGCCTGGATCTCAAGAAACTGCGTAACACTTAGGTGATGCCTTCCAAAGCTACTCCTTCCCTTCCTCTCCCGATTATCTCAATTTGATAGAAACTAAACTAATCCCTCAATTCCTCCATAGAAAATATTTTTGACTTAACTCTATACCTTATCATGTCTAATAAGCCCTCTACAATAATTCTAAACCAATTTTCTATTTGGTATCAGAGCACTAGTCCTTAACCATAGGAAAGATTTTCATATCAAATTAAGAACTAGAAAAGACATTCTTGGTAATTCTATGGAGCCTAAGCTATAATATTATAAGGAGAAATTACAAACAATTGAAGGCCGCTTTGATTTGAAAGAATGGATGGCTACAATGACGATGAAGCTCTTGCTGCTAACTTGATAGCAGTAGCATCATCAATCCTACCAACACCACCATTTTCTGTTCTCCCATCAACTATTTGGACAAATGGAGAGGCATCCACTAGAAGACAACTTAAAAAAAAAAATCAAGCAACAATATAAATGAGAGAAAAAAGGAGATCATAGCTTCAAGTTAGAACCAAAGTTGAATCAGCCCCTTAAAATAGATGCAAAGTTGGATTTTACTTGCTTTGTCTGTTCGAACCTTGCAATAATAGATATTTGTTTTGAACTTTTAGAGATATGTTTCATGGATTAAGATTATCAAAATAAGAAGAAAGCTGCACAGTTTACCGATTTCCTAGCATGTTTTAGGGTGATTGAATTCATTGTTTAAAAACATTGAGATGCCAGCTTTAAGATAAAGATTGTTAAAAGCTTAATTCAATACCATTGAACACAACGAAAAAAAAAAAAAAAAGATTCAATGGCAAAAACTAAAGCAATAATAAGCATAATGGACAAAGATATACAATTGAATTTACAAGGCAAAGAATTTCTTTAGAAATTTCATTGAATGAAAAGGTTGTATTCATAAAATATTGAAGCTTTATGAAAGCCTTCACATAGAATTAAAGCTTTTCTCATTGTTCATGTACATGAAGTTAATGCAAAAACTATAGAACTTAAAGAACAAAATAAATCTCGTTCCAATGCACAAAAATTCCAGTATACAAATGTGAGGAGTAGATTGAAGGTTAGACTACAAAGAAGCAAGACACTAAACCAACACGTCGTTATTGCAAAAATCAGATCATCAGATCAAGCATTGTTGGAATTTATATTCAGAAAAAAAGCCATGAAGGGAACAAACAAAGGCCCTTACAACTACTTCAAAAGAAGAAATTAAAAGAGTGACAGGCAGATCCTACATTGACCATAATGTTCACCTATATTCATATATTTCTTTCTCCAAAAAAATTTATTGATATGTATTTTAACAAGTTGCTCACTAGTTGTATGTCATACAAAACAAGGTAGTTTAAATTTATATGATAAGGGTGCTACCTTCTTTAGAAGATAGAAAAAAAAATATGCTTATAAAAGAGAAAAAAATGTATAAAGCCCGTTGATCTATTATTCATCTTTTAAAGAAAAATAAAGAAGACCACCAAATCGGAGGATTGTTAAAACGAATCAAGAGCACTCTTCATGAAGAAATGCACATGAATCCATCCCAACTGTTCATTTATATCAAATAAAATAAAATTAACCATCCTAGCATAGTCATAATTCATTTACTATAAAGGGGAAAGAGAAAAGGAATTTAAATCCAAGACATAGAAGAAAATGAGACATCATTTAAAGGATCAATCGATTAATAGCAAGCCATGACTCAGGAGGTTCTAAGAAAACTTGCTTAGAGGACCTTTGAGATCACTTTCTATATATATTTTTTGTTTATGTATTGTTTATATTTTAATATGAAATTAAAAAACATATNATGGGATGGCTTGTGGATGACGAGAGTGCCTTCTTGCACAACGAAATGTCCCCACGCATTTCCTCCAAGCTAGCACGTATGTCGCTCATCTCTTCTTTATAAGTACTTCGTACTTCTTGGAGCTTTCCCATAAAATCATCCCGCAACTTAGCCACATGGCCCATTAAGGTCTCTTCAAGTTGAAGCATTACACCTCTGATTGTTGAATGAATGGTGAAGTCCTCCTCCTCGAGTCCATCAACCCTTTGGCCAAGTTCCTCTACTTGGCCCTC
>JXCR01082900.1:0-12461 GCA_002079205.1 Phalaenopsis hybrid cultivar
TCCTATGGCTAGACCTAGGCTACTAAAGAAGTTTTCTAAACCTCAACCAAAAGTGAGGTCAAAAGGACTAAACACTGAGATTAGCCAATGATTTTCTATGCACTGTATCAGGGTAGAGAATTAANGATTAGCCAATGATTTTCTATGCACTGTATCAGGGTAGAGAATTAAAATTGCTCCTATTTAACACAATACATATTATGAACATTTATCTCATTTGATTTTACCATAGCCTCATTGTAGTGGTAAGGATGCTTTTTCACATAAGAATCTCTGTTACATAAACATAGTTAATATATTAGTATTTACTGTTTTGAATGTTGCATATTTGATTGATAATAGTTTAGAAATTTAATTTTGATTACATCTCAACAACTGAAATTAGTGACAGTGATTTCAATTGACATTCTGTGAATTTCCTAGCAAATTTGTCATTTTCAATTTAAACCTTCCCCATAGGATCGATATTTGGGGCTTAAATAGAAAGTCCATTATTGCTTGATAATGATACGTATACTTGCATAGAATCCTAACATTAATTTATTATATTTAATAATTTCTTACACAATTTTTCACAACAAAAAAGTCAGACCAAGTTTTTGGCACCGTTGCGTGAGGAAGGTAATAGTTAAATTAAATAGTTTTGATAAATTATGAAATTTAGAGATAACATATATACCATAAAAAAATTATTATTTAAAAAAAATTTAAAATCAAAAATCCAAAAAGAAATATTTTTATTAGAGTGTTTTACTTTGCTTGCTTTATTTGTTATGTGAAATATTGGATCTAAAGGTTCAGTACCTTACGATTCAGAATTAGAACGTACTATTAGAAAATTTTGAAAGTAGTAAAAATAAATTAAGAATTTACAAGAAATGGCGAATAACTTAGATAATCCAATAAATCAAAATCAACAATGACCTTTAAAAGATTATGCAAATCTGACAGCAGATGAATTTCACTTGACTATTCAAAATCCTGATGTTGCTGCTAATTCATTTGAGCTTAAACCTATAATTATCTAAATGATATAAAATAATTAGTTTGGAGGATCACCTACTGAAGATTCTAACTAACATCTTGCTAGTTTTCTTGAAATTTGTGCTACATTTAAATATGACGGAGTGTCTAATGATGCTTTTTCCTTTTTCATTAATCCAATGCTTGGTTAAATTCTTTAGCACCTCAATCTATTAGAACTTGGGGAGAACTATCATACAAATTCTTGCCTAATATTTTCCACCCTTAAAAATCGCCAAGCTTAGAAATGATATTACATCTTTTTGTCAGTTTGAAGGGGAATCGATATATAAAGTCTGGGAAAGATTTAAAGATCTCCTTAGGAAATTTCACATCATGCTTTACTAGATTGGTTAATAATTCAAACATTTTACAATGGATATTTAGGATTATTGAGATCTATTATAGATGTTGTTGCGGGTGGTTCATTAATGTCAAAAGCTTTTGATGAAACATATTATTTAATTAAAGAAGTGGCTACTAATAATTGTCAATGGCCCTCTAAAAGGATAAATCCTAAGAGAGTAGCTAGTGTTCATGATTTTGATGCAATGCCTATTTTGGCATATCAAATTGCTGCTATTTCTAAAAATATTGATCAAATGGGAATGAATTATTCTCAAGTAACACCAATATTAGAGGAGAATTCACTAGGAAAGATTATTGATACTCAATCATCTTACGAAACTTTAAACGCTTTAAATAATCGAAATAACAATCCCTATTCTAATTATTTTAACCGTGGTTGGAAAAATCACCCTAATTTTTGTTAGAATAATTACAATAATTTGGTGAATCCATCCAGAAATCTGAACAATCAAAGAAAAAATAATTTTTGACCTTATTATCCTCCA
Source organism: Phalaenopsis hybrid cultivar (assembly GCA_002079205.1). Lineage (NCBI taxonomy): Eukaryota > Viridiplantae > Streptophyta > Magnoliopsida > Asparagales > Orchidaceae > Phalaenopsis > Phalaenopsis hybrid cultivar. Next base: position 1,878 of record JXCR01082900.1, read on the forward strand.
GGATTTAACTCCAACCCTAACCCACAAGTTAATGAAAAGAGGTTGACGATGGAAGAAGCAATGTTGAATATGAGAAATCAAATACAGAATCAACGGGCTACTATTAGAAATATTGAAAATCAATTAGGACATATTGCTACTGCACTTAATAGTAGAACTTCTAGAATTCTTCCAAGTACTGTGGTAGTTAATCCAAAAGATCAAAAGAAAGAGAAAAATAAAGCTATTTAATTACAAAATGTTGAAACAAGGATCCAAGAGAAACTGAAGTTGATGATGAAAAGGAAGAAATGGAAAATGATCAACGGGAAAATGAACAAATACAGAGCCCTGTAGAAAAACCATTACCTTTGTTTCCTCAAAGACTGAAACAGAAGAATAAAGATAAACAATTTATAAAATTTTTGGAAATCCTGAAGAAGTTAACGATAAATATTCCTTTTGTTGAAGCTTTGGAACAAATGCCAAGTTATGTAAAATTTATGAAGGATGTACTAAATAAGAAAAGGAAGTTTACAGATGATGAGACCGCTGCACTTAGTGAAGAGTGTAGTACTATTATTCAGAAAAAAAAACCTGAAAAATTAAAAGATCCTGGTGGTTTTACTATACCTTGTGCACTTGGAGAAATTTTTTATGGAAAAGCTATATGTGATTTAGGAGTGAGTATCAATCATATGCCTTTATCAATTTTTAAACATTTAGATTTAGGAGAAATTTCCCCTACTATTGTAACTCTTCAGTTAACTGATCGATCAATAACTTATCTAAAAGGAGTTATAGAAGATGTGCTAGTAAAAGTGGATAAATTTATTTTTCCTGTAGACTTTATAGTATTGGATATAGAGGAAGATAAAGAGATTCCCATTATTTTAGGGAGACCATTTCTCGCAACAGGGAGAGCTGTAATAGATATGCAAAAAGGAGAATTAATTATGAGAGTTAATGATCAAGAAGTGAAATTTAATATAGCAAAAGCTATAAAATATCCTATAATAGGAAAAGATAATGAATGTTTTAGGATGGAAGTAGTTGATTATCTAAGTAATGAGCAGTTTAAGAATGAATTTGAAGATAAATTAAAGCAAGGAGAAATTTTTTATATTGAAAATGAAGTAAAAGAAGAAGATTTAGATTATATTCAGGGCAAATTTGAAGCATTAGACTTGCTGGAAAATGATAGTACAAATATTATTCCTTCAAGTATTAAACCACCTGAACCTGAATTGAAGATATTACCTGCCCATTTAAAATATGTATTCTTAGGAAAGTTCTCTACATTGCCTGTTATTATATCTTCTGAGTTAACTAAAATTCAGGAACAAAAGTTGATAGAGATGTTGAAAAAGTATAAAAAGGCTTTTGGATGGACTTTACAGATATTAAAGGAATCAGTCCTTCAATTTGGTAGCCAATAATTCTATTAAGTGAACAGTATGGACTTAAAGTAGATCCTCACAGAAGATTACACCCAATAATGAAAGAAATTGTTAAAAAAAAGATTTTAAAGTGGTAAGATGTTCGAATTATATATCCTATTTCAGATAATGCTTAGGTAAACCCAATTCACTGTGTTCCAAAAAAAGGAGGAGTGACTATTGATGAAAACAAGAAAAATGAATTAATACCAATAAGACAAGTAAGTTCTTGGCAAATTTGTATTGACTATATAAAATTAAATATGGCCACCAGAAAAGATCACTTTCCTTTGCCCTTTCTAGATCAAATATTGGATATAATGGCTGGGAACACATACTATTGCTTTTTAGATGGATATACCAGATATCACCAAATTGCACTTACTCTAGAGGATCAAGAGAAAACAACGTTTATAAGCCCATATAGAGCATTTGCTTTTTGTAGAATGCCTTTTGGACTATGCAATGCACCTGCAACATTTCAAAGATACTTGATGTCAATTTTTAGCATATTTATAGAGCATGGAATGCAAGTGTTTATGGATGATTTTTTTTGTATTTGGGACTTCATTTGAGTTATTTCTTAATAATTTAGAAAAAGTTCTGGAGATATGTGAAAAAATCAACCTAGTCTTAAATTGGGAAAAAAGTCAATTTATGATTGCAGGAGGTTTTGTTCTTGGGCATAAAATTTATAAAAAGGCATCGAAGTAGATCCTGCAAAACTCCAAGTTATAGAAAAATTACCACATCATAATAATGTTAAAAGGGTGAGAAGTTTTCTAGGACATGCTAGTTTTTACATGCGCTACATAAAAAATTTTTCAAAAATAACTAAACCCCTATTCCAACTTTTTGAAAAAGATACAAAATTTGATTTTAATGAGGAATGCATAACAATATTTGAATTATTAAAGAAAAATTTAATCACTGCACCTATAATAGTACCTCTTGACTAGGAGAAACCATTTGAATAATGTGTGATGCTAGTGATTATGCTATTGGGGTTGTACTAGGACAAAGGCATAAAGTTTAAAAGTTATATATTATGCTAGTAAAACTCTAAATAATGCACAAATAAATTATACTACTACTGAAAGAGAGCTATTAGCTATTGTTTATGCCTTTGAAAAATTTAGATCTTATTTAATTGGAACTAAGTTTATAGTGCATACAGATCTTTCTGCTATTAAATACTTGATGCAAAAGAAGGATGCTAAACCATGATTAATTAGATGGATAGTTCTATTGCAAGAGTTTGATTTTACTGTGGTAGATAGAAAGGACAATGATAATCAAATAGCTGATCATTTGTCTAGAATAGAAATAAAAATATTAACTAATTTTGCAAGTAAAATTTTAGAAAATTTTCTAGATGAACATTTATATAGTGTTGATGAAATGTATGTACCGTGGTATGTTGATATAGTAAACTATATTGTAAGTGACATTTTACCACCTGATATCAAGAATGCACTATTAATGAAATTTATCTATGATTCAAAAGACTATTTTTTGGATGACCCATATTTATATAAACGATGTAAAGATTTAATTATTAGAAGATGTGTGCCTTATGAAGAAATTCAACAGATAATTGAAAGATGCCATGATTTTGAATTTGGGGGACATTTTGGAATAAATAGAATTGCATATAAAATTTTGCAAGCTGGATTTTGTTGGCTTACTATTTTTAGAGTTGTTAATGAATATATTAAAACATGCAATAAATGTCAACGAGTAGGAAATATTTCTAAAAGAGACGAAATGCCTCTAAATTCACATTAGAAGTTGAAATTTTTGATGTGTGGGGATTAGATTTTATGGGACCATTTATGTCTTCGTTTGGAAATTTATATATTTTACTTGTTGTTGATTATATGTCTAAGTGGATTGAAGCTATTGTTGTGCCTATATGTGATGCTCGGAGTGTTTCTAAATTTTTAATTAAAAATATATTTACAAGATATGGAATGCTGAGAGTAACCATTACTGATGGAGGATCTCCTTTCAGGAATAAGAGAATCAAAAAATTATTCAAGAAATATGATATAATGCATTGATTCTGTAGTTCTTATCATCCTCAAACTAGTGGTCTAGAAAAAATACAAATCATGAAAGTAAGCGCATTTTAGAAAAGCAGAAAATCCTTATAAATTGGATTGGTCTGCTAAACTAGATACTGCATTATGGGCATACATAAATGCTTATAAAACTCCTATAGGAATGTCCCCATATAGATTGATTTTTGGAAAAACACGCTATTTATCAGAAGAATTGGAACATAAAGCATTTTGGGCTATTAAAGAATTTAATTTTAATTTAAAGGATATTGGTGAGAAAACGTTTTTGCAACTCAATGAACTTGAGGAGATTAGAAATGAAGCATATGATAATGCGAAAATCTATAAAGAGAAAATGAAAATATGACATGATCGGAAGATTGTTAAGAAGAAATTTGAACCTGGACAAGAAGTTCTATATATAATACAAGATTGCGATTGTTTCCAGGAAAACTTAAATTCAGATGGTTAAAACCATTTAAAGCAATTAAAGTCTATCATTATGGAACTGTTGTTATTATAGATCCTAACACTGGAAAGATATTTAAAGTTAATGGACATCATTTGAAACATTATAATGAAGGTTACATAACTCAATTTAAAGAAGTTTTAATGTTAAGTCAACCCAACTAAACAAATGATATGTCGGGTTGACGACGTTAAACCAGGCGTTTTGTGGGAGACAACCCATAAGTATATTGTTATGTATTACTATTTAGTTTGTTAAGTGTATTATATATTAGTAGATAATTATCCTACACAATTGCATTTATTATAAATTAAGTCAAATATTGGTATTGGAGGAAAATTTGGAATCAAATTGAATAAAAAAATGAAAATTGCAGTTTTGGCAACTAGCGTCGACGACGCCAGAATGGGCGCTGACAGCGCCCTAAATAATGGACATTAGCATCGGGAGCACCAACGGTGTCGAGTGTGGTTGGAGGTTTTAGATGAATTTTGGCGTGTTTGGCGCGATTTCACTTCATAATAACCGCCGGGATGAGTTTAAAAATGCCTAGAAACATCCTTGACCGCCTAGTAACTTCCTATTTTCGGATTCCATGGATTCCAATTCTGGAAATACTTTGAGGTAGGGAGTTTTCAAAAAAAGAAAGTTTATTAGTTTCGATGCACAACGATTTTATGATAAAGTTATTATGAAGAGGAGATTGACCAAGGAAAGAGGATTTATTAATCATGGAGAGATCAATCCTACTGGTCCGATTGATAAAATCATTCTACAAAGGCATTTAGATGTTCTAGATTACACTACGTCTGTGGTTGTTGTACCTGTGGTGAAAGAGTTTAATGAAAACGTACATGGAATTACTCAAGGTGTTTTCTTCGTACGAGGTAAGGCTGTACCATTTACTCCTGCAAGGTTTAATGAATTCTTTTTTATAGACAGTATTCCAATCTGTCATTATAAAAATTTCATTCCTACACGAGATTTGATGCAAGACGTGTATAATCTTCTGACAGATGAAAGTGATAGGTGGGAGATAAAAGATGAAGGGTATGTTAGTTTCTCCACTTCATTACTTAATCCAATTTTGAAGCAATGACATTTCTTTATTGCTGCAAAATTACTCCCTTCTATGAAAATTAGTAGATATACCAAAGACTGTGCTATTTTAAATTACTGCATTCAAATGGAAAAACCCATTGATATAGGGTCTATTTAATTTAAATCTATTATGGGTATCCTTATTAATGGACCAATTTATGGACTTGGGCATCCATCTACCATCTTTTTGATTTGCAGTCAAGCCCAAGTTCCATATGAAAGTTGGGAAAATACTTTATTACCTTGGGAGCCTATGAATCCTATAGATGAGAATTATTATGGAAATGGAAATAAAGTTTTAGAAGCCATTACAGATCAATCTTCACATGCTTCAACTCCATTAATACCACCAACAGTTGGAAGTTTGCTTGCTTTGGAAAAGAAATTGAAGAAAATTGAAAGGGAACTTCAGAGCATTATAAATGCAGTAGGAGATCTTAAATACCTTTTTGATCACCTAGATTAGAGAATGAAAGAAAAATTTGATCACACTGGAACTTTTGAAGCAAGATTAGTTCGGATGTTTAAAGAAATAGGGTGGATCGAAGAAAATTTGATAAATCAATTCCCGTACCGATCCTTCTATGACTTATATGTTCATTACCAATCTATGGGAGATATCAGAGGAGGAGAAAATAATGAAGAAGAGGTGCAATAATTGAAGATTTTAAATTCTCTATTAATTTTAGAACATTATATATATATTTAGTGTAATTGTGTGGATTTAATTTGGTTTAGTTTGTTTTTTTTTGCTTTAAAATTCTGAACTTTGATTGTGTGTATAGTTTGTGACAACGTTTAGTGTTGTGGCTTGATTTCAACTCTGATTTATAATTAGTTTGTTTACTATGTGTGATTGTGTAATTAAAAAAATTGTTTTTGTAAAAAGTGTACTTTCATATATAAAAGTTAGTTTGCTGTTGTTTGTAAATATTCGTGTTGTTAAAATATTTTGTTTTGTGAATTATTATTAGATAAAAATTTTGTTTTTAAAATACTAAAAATTTTGGAGTAAGTTGATAGGAATTTAAAAATTAAAAAAAATCCAAATATGAAATTTTCGGGCCTTTAGTACTGACGACGCTGGAATTGGCGCTGACGGTGCCCTCGACCCGACAGCAGATTTTAACCCCTAAAAATTTGCAATTTTTACTGTGGCCAACATTTTTACTCTTAAGTCATCTTCAACCTTCGGTTTCGGCTGCTAGGGCTTGATTGTGGTCAGATTTGAGGCGATTTAGAGCCTATAAGACTTTAAATTTCATCTTCATCTCTCTAGGTAAGAGCTACACGTTAAAGTAAAAATTTTTTATTTTCACCAAAGATTTTTCTCACATAGACTAGATCCGAAAATATGAAAAAATTTTTGAGAAATTTTTGAGAAAATCCTTTGGTGAAAAACTCTTACTTAGTGGATTTGAGTTTAAAGTGATTTACATTTTTTATCAAATTTTTCTAGATTTCTTATGGCACCTAGGTTGAGCAAAAGGAAAATAGAATATGAAGAGCAAAGTTTTATTAGCTTTAGAGCCAGTGCTCAATTTCATAATTTTCAAGAAAATAAAAAAGTGATTCAGGACAGTGGTTTTAAAAATCCGTGACGAGAAGTTGAACGTTTGATTATTGCTCAGCAATGGGAAAACTTCTGCTATTTTACTGCCGATGCGATAGTTGGGATTGTAATGAAATTTTATGCTAACCTTCCTGAAGCTTCTGATGATTATGTATTTGTTCGTGGAAAAAGGGTAGAATTCACTCCTAAGAAAATAAATGAGTTTTCTTCTGTAGAAGATGTGTATAAATGTCAGTATCATTATTTTTCTGTTACAGATCAGGCTTTAGATGAAGTTATTTCTTTTCTGACTAGTGAGAAAGGGGTTTGGAAAATAAAAAATAGAGTTAAAGTTAACTTTCCCAGTACTAGTTTAAATGAAGTATCTAAGGCTTGACATTATTTTATTTTTGGAAAAATGATTCCAATGAATAATCATAGTGAAGTGACCAAGGATAGAGCCATCCTAAACTACTGTATTCAGCGAGTGATGGATATAAATGTAGGCTCTATTATCTATATGAACACTCGATCTATTGCTCTAGGAGAGACTTCTGGTGGCTTGGCACACCCTGCTCTTACTTACACACTTTGTGAGTAGGCAAGAGTTGATTTTAGACCTGATGAAGAGAGGATTGAGCCTCGGGACCTATTGGGCCTGCTAACTTCAAGACATATGAATCTCATGTTGACTGGAGATCGGGCACTAAGACTAGAGATATTCCTTCTACTTTTAGGGATATTCCTTCTACCTCTCATGTACCTACTTCTAGTGACCCTAGCAACAGAGAACTTTTGGAACAGATGATGATACAATAGGGAGATATTTTGAGGATGGATTATAGAGTGCATATTATGGAAGAAAAAAATGCTCACACTGATGATTTCATTCGATAAAAATTTGAGTATGATGCTACATATGATGATGCTTTAGTTAGATACCTGAGGGGAGAACATTCAGTTCAGTATCCTGTTCACCCTGTGTTTACTCCATAACAATAGCAGAAGTTGGATGTAGATGAAGATGAAGATGATATTGACTAGTGATCTTTTTGTTTGTTTGTGTGTATTATTACTCTGTGATTGTATTGTTTGTGTTGTGATGTTGTTTAGACTTTATTTGTTATGTTATGTGAAACTGTAATGTGGAAGGCTGTTTTTATTTTTAGAATTAAGTTTAGTTCTGTTGTTATTTTTAGAATTTATTTGTTTTGGCACTTTATTGTATTTTGTGATTAGCTCTTTATCAGCAAATTTTATATGTATTATGTGCAATTTAATGTTTTTAGCCTTATAGTTTTCATTTTAGTACCTGCAGTATTTTCAAAATTTATGTTCAAAAATTAGAATCTCCCATAGGTATAAATTTTTTTACGTATTTAATGCTTTCTTTTACTCTTCATTTTTAAATCTCTTCATGTAAAAATCTTTTACAAATCTAAGTTTAAGGGGGAGAAGAAGAAAAATCAATTTTAGAAAGAGAGAAAGAACTTAATTTTATTTGTCCTCACTTAACTATATTTTCAAAATTTTAAATTTAATATGACCTTTTGTATTAGAGGTTAAATTTGAATAAGTATATTTATATGTATAATTATATAGTAAATTTAAGTAAAAAATTTCAATAATTAAGGTTAATTCTAGGGGCAAAGATATTTGGTAAAAGAGAATAAGACGATGTTTTTTTACTTTTAGTAACTGAAATTTTTATTTTTGAAGTATTAAAAATCTTAAAAGATTCATGTAAAAATATAAGAATTAAACTTTATGAAATCTTTAAGTTAATATAAATTTGTTAAGTAAAGAAATGTAAAAAGTTTTTAACTTTAAGAAGAGGATAGTGAAGTTCAAAATCATTAAAGGCTATCCAGATATAGTAATCCTGACATATAAAAAAAAGAGAAGAAAAGAAAAAAAGAAAAGAAAAAGGGGAATAAAAATGATCCTGAAAAGAAATGAAAAATAAAAAATAAATATATATGGGGCTAAGCTTGAGGAGAAGTCTAATTAAAAATTGGCTTCACTTGAATCAACTTAAGGAAAAAGACTTGAACACATTTTCTAAACTTTTGATTTGAATATTAACTTAATTATTAATAAAGTTTTATGAATTTATTTTTCATATGAATTTGCTAAGTGACTTTAATAAAACAAATTGCAATTTTTCTTGAAAGAAATATAGGATCAGAAACCTTAAACTTAATTATTGAATATCTTTATACCTTTAGTATTAACTGGAGTTGTTTTGAATTTTTCTTAAGTTATACTATTATATTTGAAAAACTAAAATATGGAAGTCTAACGGTTAATGTCCTTATCATAAGTCATATTTTTTAAGTAGTAAAGGAGTTACTTAAGGACAAGCAACATGTCAGTTTGGGGGATTTTGATACACCAAAAATATATGTATTTTTAGACCCATATTTTATACCTATTTTAGATGATATTGCACTTTAATGGAAGGTATTTTGATGTTTTCTTACAGGTTGTTGATTTTGAGGGCTTAAAGTAAAAAAGAAAGCAAAAGGATGAAATTTGGAGTCAAAATGACGTTTTTGAAGAAATGTTCAGCGTAGAACAAATTAATGCAGAGATTTTTTACTCAGCGCCGATGATGTCAGATTAGCGTCAATGGCACCAAAGGTGGTGCAGACCCTATTTCTAGAAGGTTTGATGTATTTAGACTACTTTTGAAGAGTTTTTGGAGGCACCTCTTGGAGAACCGACCTTGGGCTCTATTTGGGGCTGAATTTCATCAGAAAAAGCGTTCCTCTACATTTTTCACTCCTCTACTTTTATTTTTCGCACCACATCATTCCATTACACTTTCATATTGGAGTCAATTAATGATTTTGTTTTCATACTTTAGAGTTTTTTTGGTGAGATTTAGTGTGAAACTTTTGGTAAGAGTGTTGGAGAAGGAGAAAGTGAGAGATATCTTCTTCCTGCATTTCTAAGGAAAGGCTACAAAGGATTTTCTTTGAGAAAGAGTTTTAAGATAAGTATTGTTAGTTTATCAGTGTTGTATGAACTTTGTTTTATATATGAAATTTGTGTTTTGTTATTTATTTCTCATGAAGTCTGAGTAGTTCCCTCTAATCTTTCTCCCTACTCTGAAGTGAAATGAAGAGATAATATGGATGTGCCAATATTAAATTATAAAATAAATTGTGATGATTTTTCAACTCTGAACTTAATTTACATTTTGATCTGGCTAATTAAATTGTTAAAATGTGTTTTGAAACATATGATCCTAGAAATGGAGTATGAGTTCTACAACAGAGTAAAGATTATATTTGATTCCATGAAGGAGAACATCATTTATGGAATTAAGTGCAAATAAAAAGGGAAATATTCTTTGTTGGGTGTAGAATTAGAGAACCTTTAGGGTGACAGACAAAAATCTTCAATTCAGTCTGTTTAAAAACTGAAGCGAGAGCTAGCCTTCAGGTGAAGGGAAGTGGGAGCACTAGAGTGGGAGTCGGTATCCTCCTAGCCTAGCCATGGATTTAGGGACTAAACACTGAGATTAGCTAATGATTTTCTATGCATTGTATCATGGTAGAGAATTAAAGTTGCTCCTATTTGGCACAACACATATTATGAACATTTATATCATCACATTTTACAATAGCCTCATTGTAGTGGGAAGGATGCTTTTTCACATAAGAATCTCTGTTAGATAAACATAGTTAATAGATTAGTATTTACTCTTTTAAATTTTGCATATTTGATTTGATAATAGTTTAGAAATTTAATTTTGATTACATCTCAATAATTGAATTTAGTGACAGTGATTTCAATTGACTTTCTGTGAATTTCCTAGCAAATTTGTTATTTCCAATTTAAACCTTCCCTATAGGATCGATATTTGGGGCTTAAATAGAAAGTCCATTATTACTTGATAATGATACATATACTTACGTAGAATCTGAATATTAATTGATTATATTTAATTAAATTTTTCACAATCTATCGCAA
>JXCR01082900.1:12758-80974 GCA_002079205.1 Phalaenopsis hybrid cultivar
ATATATATATATATATATATATATGAAGATGAGGCTGGCGGCTGACCCTAGTTTTGCTCTGCTAGGGTTTGGGAGGTGATGGCCTTGCTTGGTGAGGCTAGTAAGCTGTGGGAAGAAGTCTGCTCCCCTTTCAAGAAGTGCTTTGCTTTGATTTTGGCTGGTTTCCTGGTCTCTTGGTTGCTGCTTTTCTTTGCAGGCCTTTTCTGTTCAGTTACTGTTCCATTGCTGCTGATCAAGTTGAGAAACCCTGCATCTACATTTCTGTTCTTTTGTGGCTAGAACACCTGGCAGGGTGTTGCTTGCTGGTGTCTATGGCCACCCCTATAGATCTAGAGACCAATCTGCAATGGACCAAAGCTACTTATGCAGGGGCTGTGGGAAAGTCTTCTTCTTCCATGTTGGACCCTGATTCTTTAGGTTTCCCTCAAGATTTCCACAGTACTGCTGGTGGAAGGGGTTCTACCTCTTCCATACATCCAGTGGGCTTTAAGGATGGAGAACCAGCTGTTGTTTTTACAGAACAAGACCTTGATGAACAAAACTTGGAAGTCAGGTTCATACTGATTGGAAAGTTCAGCCTGGGGCACCCAAAAATGGAGCTTGTGAGGAACTATTTCGAATCTCTGAATATAGCTGACTGGAAGCTGGGTTTATAAGATGGCAGACACCTCATCATCCAGCTGACTAAGGAGGAAGATTATGCTAGATTATTTGCCAAACAATAAATAATTATTGCAGGAGCTGAAATGAAAATCCTAAAATGGACCCCTGAATATGACCCTTCTCAGGAGCCCCCCACTGTGCCTATTTGGTTTAAACTACCAAAACTGCCTTTGCACCTCTTTAAACTAAATGCTTTATTCAATATTGGCTGCACATTAGGAATACCCTTGAAGGTGGATGCTGCTACATACAATAAAGCAAGGCCAGCCATTGCCAAAATTTTGGTGGAGAGGGATGTAACTCTACCTGATGTCAAAAGGATCTGGATTGGAGACTCATTGAAGAGGTTTTGGCAAGATGTTGTCATGGAGCAAAGACCCCACTACTGCTCTCATTGCAAGATGTTTGGCCATACTGGGGAGAAATGTTACAGGCTTCACCCACCTAACAAAAATAAAACAACTGAACTCACTCATCAACTGAGAGAGAACAGCAAAGAAAATGATCTTCATAACCCCAGAGAGGATGGGATTGTTAATACAAACATCCCAACCTTAAATCAAAGCACTCCCTAAGCTCAGCCAGTGATGTCCCCTCTTGACAAGATAAGTGACACTGTGTGTGAGACTGTGAAGACAAGAAACATTGAGATTGTGGCTACTTCAGTGAAAGACATCTCAAAGGGTACAACAAAGGCAGCAGAAAACACAAGGAACTTGGAGGCTAGAGAGGAGGTTCCAACCCCTACAGATGAAATAATTATAGAACTAAACAAGGAATTGGATTCAGAATGGTAGATTCAAAAAACCAGGAAGAAAAGAAGCTCTAAACAAGAAGAACAGCAAAAAGGAAAGGAAAAGGAATTAGCTTTATTGGAAGATCACAACATCCAAAGAAGAGGAAGCAAACTAAGGGGGAGGACTAGATCCAGATCCCAACCCTCCACCTTCCCTCCCTCCCCATGATTAATATGCTATGTTGGAATATAAGGGGGATTGCTAACCCCTTATCTCTAAAAAGATTAAAATACTTAAACAAAAAATACAAATTCTGGTGCTTAGCCATTTTAGAACCCATGTTTCATAATAACACTAAGAACATAGTCAAAATGTTTCCTAGTTTTAACCTCTTCACTAACCTAAATAACAAAAACTGGGTCTTCTGCAGGAAAGAAATGAAGTGCTCTATTTTGGTCAATCATCAGCAAATACTTCATATGAGTATCAGTACTGAAGGAATTGATGGATTTGCCTCTTTTGTACATGCAGGAAGCTCCAAAACAGCTAGATCTGAGCTGTGGGAGACATTTCAGCACAGACAAGGGTCTACTGATAAAGCTTGGATTGTGGGAGGAGATTTCAATTGCATTGCATCACTTGGTGAAAGGAGGGGGGGCAGAACCCCCAATCTTGTAATCATGTCAAATTTCAATGACAATATTCAAAACACTCGCTTATTTGACATGGGATATAGTGGACCTGCCTTCACCTGGAGAAGGAAGAACTTGTGGGAGAGACTGGATAGAGTCTTAGCAAATGACCACTGGATCCAGAATTTTTTGCAAACTACTATCACCCATTTAAGCCTTACTGGATCAGATCACAGACCTTTGGTTATAACCATTGGCCCAAAGAGCTGCTGTCAGAAGGGTGCTTTCAGATACCTAAATGTTTGGTCGCAGCAAAAGGATTTCTTGCAAGTTGTTAAGGAGAACTGGAAAAATGAGTCACATTCTGATCCTTTCATCTGCTTGTGGCAAAAACAAAAAAAGGTTGGCACTGCCCTCAAAAAGTGGAGCTGGAACACTTTTGGAGATCTGATGAAGGTTGTGGACAAGGCTGAACAGGAACTGCAGAATCTGGTGGAGGAGCACAGCAAAGGAAACATTGATGACAACTCCCTTTTAGAGGCCAATGAAAAAGTTCTTGTTGCCATAAATTGGCAAGAACATTTCCTTAAACAAAAAGCCTCCAAAACCAAATTTACTGAAGGGGATAGGAACACAAAATTCTACCATGCTTGCATCAATTATCAGAGGAAATGCAACACCATTCACAACATTAAAGATAAGAATGGTAATTGGCTTAGGAAGGAGGAGGAGATTGCTAAAAGTGCTTTGTCATATTGCCAACAACTCATGAAGGATGATACTACAGATAGAGGTCATATAAATAAACACCTGTTCTCAGAAAGCAAAAAATTTACTGCCAATTTAAAGCTGACTGATATTCCTGAGGAGGAGGAGATTAAGAGAGCCTTGATGTCTATTGATAACAGCAAATCAGCTGGCTTTGATGGATTTACTGCAGACTTCTACAAGAAAGCTTGGGGGGAAATCAAGGTGGAGACCATACAAGCCATTCAACACTTTTTCAAAGGCCATCCTCTCCCTAATTACTTCAATGCTTCTTCCATTGTTTTCATTCCAAAGAATTCTATTAAAAACTGCTGGAAACATTTCAGAACTATAAGCCTTACCAATGTGATCAGCAAAATCATCAGTAAAATTCTGGTGAACAGACTCCAACCAGTTCTACCCCAACTTATCAGCATCAATCAAGCAGCTTTTGTGAAAGGGAGAAGTATAGGAGACCAAATTTTACTAGCCCAAGAACTTTTACAAGACTTGGAGAGACCTTGCAGAGGAGGAAATGTCATTTACAAGTTGGACTTACAAAAGGCTTATGATATGGTAAATTGGGAGTTCATCATGGAATGTTTGGAGGCCAGAGGTTTCTCAATAGAATTCTGCCAGATCATTAAAAAATGGTTAGAGGCCAATGCCAACTCAGTCCTCATAAATGGGAAAGCCCAAGGCTTTTTCCAAGCAAGTAGAGGCCTTAAACAAGGTGACCCTCTCTCCCCAAATATTTTCATTATGGTCTTACATTATCTCTCAAAACTCATAGATGGCCAAGGAAAAAGGAACAGGCTGAATGTCTATCACAATAAGGCTAAGATGGATATAAGCCACTTGATTTATGCTGATGACATCCTCATATTCACAAGGGCTACCAAGGGTGCTACTAGATACCTTAATGAGTGTCTGAACAAGTTTCAACAAGTCTCTCGGCTGAAAGTTAAAAAAGAAAAATGCCAATTTCTAACATGCAAGAGAGTTCCTACTCCAATCAGGCAGTGGATGGCAAATTTCACTGGTTTCTCTACCATGAGCATCCCTTTCAATTATCTGGGCACCCAATTAGTCAGAGGTAGAATCAAACAGACACAATTTGATGAGGTTATAGACAAAATCAATTCCACCCTTCAAGGGTGGACTAACTCCTTCTTATCTAATGGGGGTAGGATCACCCTTCTAAAGAGCATCCTCACATCTATCCCCCTCTATACCCTCCAAGTGGCTAACATGAAAAGAAGCACCACTTTGATGCTAGAGAGAACTTTTAATAGATTTCTTTGGGCTGTGAACAGGATGCAAATGATTTGGGCTAGCTGGCAAAACGTTGCTAAACCTTTTGAAGATGGAGGCTTGGGCATTAAAGGTCTACACCACATGCAACAAACTAGCATGTGTAAATTATGGCTCAGGTTCAGGCAAAATGAAAGCCTGTGGGCTAACTTTATGATGGCCAAATACTGCAAAAATGCCCACCCTGGAGAAGTTACCAAGAAGGTTGGCGACTCCAAGATTTTAACTCATATGCTTAAGGGGAGAGAGGAGATTGACAAATACCTGATCTGGGAGCTGGGAAGGGGAGAGATCAGTTTTTGGAAGGATAATTGGTGCCCTGCTGATCAATTGGAGCCCTTACAGAATGGAAAGGATGAAGAGCTAATGGTCAAAGACTGTTAGAATGGAAATGAGTGGTCTGAAGAGGCTTTGAACAAAGTCCTACAAGATTCTGCTACTAGAAATATCTCAAAAATTCAATTTGATAGAAGCAGAAAGGACCAAATTCAGCTCATAAAATGAACCAGATCCAGTATTTCAAAGGACATATACAACAGTTTATTCAAATGGGAAGATTGCAGGTGGAATAAGAGCAAATGCCAAAAAATTTTAACCCCTTCCATGTTGTTCTTTTCCTGGAGAGTTCTAAATGATCTAATCCCAAAAGACGACATATTGAAGCTGAAAGGATTAAAAGGCCCCTCAAGATGCCACTTATGCAACAACAATCAAGAATCAAGTGATCACCTTTTTTTCAGATATAATTTTGCTAGGGAGGTTTAGAATGACCTGATCTCTGATAGCAACTTGAATTTGTTAAATGTGGGCTACGGAAATTTAAAAGGCAGCTTGAAAGACTGGCAGGCAATCAACCTGATGTCCCTCCCCTTCATTGTTGTTGGGTTCATTTGGAATGCTAGGAACAAGGTGAAGCATGAGGACAATGTGACCCCTTCTGTCTCTGTGGCAGCAAACTGCAAGGCCTATTTACAAAAGCTGATAAACTGGAAGAAGTTCCCTCAGATTTTGAAGGCTATGACTAAAATTGATACCCAACATCCTTTGGTGATCAAGGTCAGATGGGAGAAGCCCCCTTATCCTTTCATTAAAATTAATACTGATGGAAGATTCACAAATAGGAAAGCTGGTATTGGAGGTATATTTAGAGATCACATAGGCAAAGTTTTGCTATATTTCAAGGCCCCCTTTATTGCAGAAGATGCTCTGGAAACAGAAGCTGCTGCCCTTTATTGGGCCTTAAAATTTGCCAAGGCAGTTAAGTGGGTTTGCATTATTGCTGAAGTGGACTCTTCTCATCTGGTGGAGCTAATCACTGCTACCTCTTCCCCCCCATGGCATATCAATCAGTGGATCTCTAGAATTAAGAAGACCATCAAGGAGAAAAGTTTCCAAATAAAGTTCAATTATAGGGAAGCCAACAGGCCAGCAAGTTTCTTGGCTTTGGAAGGCTCAAATTTGAGCCATGCTGTGGTCTCAACTACTCTCCCTCTCCCTCTATGAATCTTAACACAAGGAGACAACCTTCAAATTCCTTACATCATATTTCAGAGCTGAAATCCTGNTCTAACAAACCCTAAGTCATGACTCCGCGAGTCTCGAAATATCTTTGTGGATGATTTTCTAGAACAAAATATAGCAAGTTCAATTTATCCTTCAAAGTATCCAAGAGATTCCAAATTATTCGGTGAATCCTGAATAGCTTTAAAGATCTCTTAAAACATTTAAAGTTCATTTTGAACTTATCATATTCTTCTATTAATCATCCCAAGTTCGAAATGAAACTACCCCATTACTCAGTGAACCTTTATTTTTTAATTATCCCAAAAAAAAAATGAGAGAAACTCGATAGTCACTTAACATTTCATTTGATAGTTATATGAGTGGGTAGCCCAAAGGACAAGCGAAAGGTCATTAAGGATTTTAATCCCCAAAGTTAAAGTAGGGCCTAAAGTGTCTAAAAGTATTTATCAATTAATTTCTTCTTTTCTAATCACAATTAAGACAATTCTTACACATCGAACCTAGTTCACTATTAAACCCTCTTAATTTCAATTTTCAAAGCAAATTTAAGATATTTAAATATTGAAATTGGGTTTCAATTCTCATTAATATGAGACTTAATGTCCAATTAATGGGCTTTAAATGAGTAACTTGTTATCTTTATAACTTAAGCCCAACAACTTAGGATCATCCTAATTGAATTAACTTCCAAATCATGACAATTATCAAAATTGCAATTTTACCCTCATTATGAAAAGGATGGAAAATTGGTTTCTACCTCTTAACACATTATATTTTAATCATCCAAAATGTTTATTTTGATCAAAATTACTCATTTCTCCTTTGATTAATCCTAAAATTTAATTAGGGCACTAAAATTTCAAAATGACAATTTTACCCCTAGGGCTCTTTATCCTATAATTTATCAAATGAAATTTGAGTGACCTTGAAGTTTTCTTGGAAAACTCAATCATGACTTAATTAAAACATCTATGAGAAAGAAAATGTTCTCTTTTGAAATTTTATTTAATTTATTTAATTATTTTAATTTAAAAATATAATTTTTCAATATTAATTCATTTATCTTATATAAATAAGATTTTTGGTCATTTGAGAATTATTAAAGTTGCACCTAGGCCAGAGGAACACTTAGACAAAATTCCATGATTTTTCACATTAAATTTTCATTATTATAATTATTTTAATGAAAATTAGGAAAAAAAGATTTTTATCTGTTTAAAATTTATATTTATCTTATAAAAAATTAAGAAAAATATTCTAATGAGTTCTAAGCAATGAGGAAACTATCAGACTCACTTTTAACCATTTTCATATTTTTGCATTTTTTAAATTATTTTTAATCTAAAATATAGTCCCAAAATGAAGTATTTTCTCAAATATTTTTTTATTTTTCATAAGTGCCCCTTATCACAAGAGATCAGAAGATCACTTTTTATTATTTTCCTAAGTGAATTTAGTTTAATATAATTATTTTTGTACAGAAATATATTTTTCTTTAAGAAATCAATTTTAGTGTTCAAACTTAACCAAATAAATTTCAAATTTTTACAGTGAATTAAGATGATTTTTCTACACAATGTGGAATTGATTTTATTAATTTTTTATTAATATTTAATTAAAATAAATTAATACTAGATATAAACATTTAACTAACAATATAAATTTTCAAAATTATCCAAACCATTCTGATTTTTTTCTAACTTCCTCTGACCATACGAAACCTACTAAAATTCATCCCATAATTTTCCAAGTTATATTTTAGTTTATATAATCAATTTAAGCCAAAATAGCTATATAAGCTTGAAAATTAGGGTTACATGCATAGAGATGCTCTCTGTCCTTGGAAAAATCATGAAACATCTTTTTTTTCATGAGGAACAAGCCCTCAAAGTTTGAAGCCATGGTGGATACTATTTAATCATAATAAATTAAAACACCACCAAGAGTATTTTATTAATTAAAAATCAAAGACTCAACAAATAGTTTTTATTTTTTGTCCACATTATTCCCCTATGTTCACTAAGAAATAAGGTATTTTTATTTCTTATTTATGATTTTTGTATGTAAGGTTATGGGTTTTTAAAGTTCCGACAATTAAATAAATCAATATAATCCTTATTTTTCTATCTATCCACGATGCGCCGTGTCATTTTAGGCATCCCTGAAGTCTCCACGTGGCACTATGCCATTCGATGTCGTCGTTTCATTCAGTAATGACTCTGCCCTATATTTTCTTCCATCCATTTATTTGACACAATCCAGAGCATCCATCCAGAACACGCTTGATTAGACGGTCCTCTGTCTTCGTCCCTGATGGTCAGAATCCGTGAGCCACATGACATCAAATGCTAAGATCTCTCTTGATACTCAATCAAATCACATGGGATTTGTTCCTACACCTTCATTTACTCATGGCAAACACATCTTCATGGTTACAATTCTATGAAATTAACATTCTCTTTACAATTGGTGAAACCGAGCTCAAAATAAGAGTTAATGGTTTACACCTTTGTCTTAGAGGGGAAGCCTCAATTAGATGCTTGTGGAAGCTTCAGTGGAGTCCCAAGAATCTCTTGGGTGTATTGGTTTCCTCAGGTGTAAGCTCCAAGTATAAGTTCAATGAAATTTGGTGCGACTTTGGTCAAAAGCAAGGTAAGGGTGCTCAACATAAGGGGACTTTGATGCGGAACTTCCTCTTTTGCCTTGGTAAAGCTTAAGAGCAGTTCAGTTTGGAGTTTGAGGGGTTTTTTAGGGGATGACCAAATCTTTTCCTAAATTTGAGCTCAGGCAGTGGTGGAGATGGCTGGAGGATGGTTGGAATGGGCTTAGGAGGGCTTAGAAAAGTTTTAGAAACAATTTGGCAGAGTTTCCTCAAGGAAATTGATTAGCTTCTCTTTCGGTCGTGGGAGGTAGGGTTAAAATAGCCATGGAAGGAGTGAAGGTTAGAGCTTCAACTCAGGTGCACTTGGCTACGTGTGTGGAGGGTTGAGAGTACAGTCAACATTAGGGATGAGCCACATTGGAAGGGTAAATTTGAGTTTGGATTTGGGGAAGGTGGCTCTCAGTTTTAGGGTTTTTTGGCCACTAGGTTGGCCAACTAGGGCAGAGGAGGTGGTCAGATGGCCAGGTGAGTGAGCTGTAGAGTTAATGATCATTAACTCTGAATGGTTAAGGCATGATGGCAAGGATATTTTGGTTAAGGCCAAATATGGGAAGAGATCCATTAAATCAAAAGGCCATTAGTCCATAGCTCATATAGGGTGGCCTAAGTGGGTCTAACCTGGTCACTAGTGTCCAAATAGTGGTTGTGGCTGCTTTGGTTTGATCAATTTAGTTTGGTTTGATCAATTTTGGTGCATGGGTTCAATTTTGGGCATTTTGGCTTGAATTTAGTTTTAGGTTGGGCTAGTCATGACATTGAGCTCTATTGAATGATCAAGATGGTGTAGATTATATTCTTGGAGATTTTAGAAAAGGTTTAAGGTGAATTTGAATTGATTTGGAAGTTCAATTTGGTGGTATTTAGACATTTGGTCAATTTAGGAGATTTTGGGTTAGACCTAGGTTTAAGTTGGGCTGGAGTTTGGCTCTGTCCCAATTGATGGATCAATATGATGTGGGAGATTGTCATGAAGAGTTTTGAATATCAATTGATTGGAAATTTTTGGGTTATGCTATTTAATTTGGTGAAATTTAGAGATATTGCTAATTTGGGGCAAAATTGGGGGTTTTGGTCCAAGAACTTGAGTGAAATTGAGGTTTGAACAAGGCCCATTGAGTGTTCAATTTGATGTGTGGAAGTGTTGGAAAAAGTTTTGGATTCAGAATTGGGGCAATTGGATAGTTTTTTTGGGTTCAATTTGTGAAATTTTGGCGTAGGGTCAAATCGAGGATTTAGGGATTAAGATTGAAATCATTCTTGAATTTGGGTTCAATTGAGCTTAGATTTGGTTTCAATCAATGTTGGGCATGATGAATTTGAGTTTAGAATTCAAATTTAGGAAGATTGGGATCAAATTGGTGGACATTAGGGGCGAATTAGGATAATTAGGCTCTTAAGGGCAAATTGGGGCTTTTGGTCAAATTGGTCAAATTGAGCTTAATGGAGTGTGTTGACCTCATTTTGAGTTCTTCCATTCTCTAAATACCCTAGGATCTAGCCTTAAGATTTCCCTATTTTGTCTCTTTTAGAGAACTAGACTGGGACCCACACCTCATAGAAATTCAAGCCATTTCTTCGCTCCTTGAAGTTTCATATGGACGGTTTCAGATCCTCAACATTCGATTGAGTCGATCAAAAAGCTGACAAATTGAAGCTCAAATTGAGCTCCTATAGAAATTTAAAAGACATAGGTCGACACTGTGACACGTGCGATGTTTGACTCGCCACTACAAGCATTGTATTTGACTTTGGCTGTTGCTTATCCGAGGACCGATCAATATTTTCATCTTACTCGTTAAAAGGCTCCAATATGGTCAAAATAATTTTATTTGACACGCTGCATGCAAATCAAAGTTAATTTGGTGTGATCGTTGACAAATTTATCCGGATGATCTCGGATGACGAAACAGACCGTCTAGTTGCGCCCGGAACATCGATTTTAGCTAGGAATGACACATTTTTTTGTTTGGGTGCTGCGCTTGCACAAAATTCATTTTTTTTAATATATATAATAAATTAAAAAAAGAAGAGTTTGTTTGTTTTAAAATAAATAAATAAATATTATCTAAAATTTTTCTTCGCGTTCCTCCCATTCCTCCTCTCGAAGCCTTTCTTACCCTAACCGGACCTTTTCCTCCTCGCTTCTCCTAATAGAATCTCGGAGTTCCTCCCGATTCTTCGGTCATCCCTTCCCTCACTGGCCTTAACCAACTTTTATGGCCGGCTGCTTTGTCGGTAACCCTTTTCTCACAAATTTTTTCTCGCCCAAATGTGTAAGCCTCATCAATAGGCACTTCTCCTCCCTTCGGCAATAAATACCCCCTCTAGGAAGGGTTGAGAGGGTTTTTTTGATCTGAACGATTTGATTTTTTTTTTTTGCTTGAGGTTGGCTTTACATTTTCTAAAAGTTGCTTGGAGAGATTTTTTTAAAGATCTTTTTTCTGATTCATACACTAAGGAAAAAGATTGATTGGCTAGCACTTTCTTTCGGATTTGGCTTCTCCGTTCTGTTGAATTGGAGATTATTTCTTCTTACCTCTTCTAAATTCTCCTAAACCCTTATGGAGATACTTAGAGTTTCGGATCTTGGATCGGTGAGTCAATATACCTGGCTTCTTTTTCTTATACTTCTACTTCTATGAATATGAATATTTTGCTAGAGAAATAGCATTGTATTTCTGCTTCATAGATAGAAAGAAGTTGATATTACTTCTTTTATTTGCCATTTTATAAGCTTCATTGAACTTTGTCAGAAATTAGAGTTTATATATTACCAACTCATTGAGATTAATTTTGTCGTAATTGCATAGTTGTTAAGTCCTAGATTTATGATAATGAATTGCTATCATATATTATTGTTATTTTGATACTTGAGCAATTACTTAGAAGAGCCATTTCTTGCGTGTTACTCATGTTTAGGTTATGTTTGCTAATTTTGAGTACTCTTGACTACTATTTTCTCATTTTATTGCTTTAACATGGAGATTCTTGAGTTTATGCGATCCATGGGAAATTTTGTATTGAGCTTCTTAGTTGAGCATTCAATTTCGTCCGACTTTGGAAGTTTTATTTTGAACTTCTCGGTTGATTCTATATTTCATTATAAAGATTCATGAGTTCATCTATCTCGAAGGCTCAATTATGTTTCCTATAGCTTATTTATTTGAACTTCAATATTGGAAAAAATTTTAAAGATCTGGATAGCCATCTGGTGGCTTAGTTTTAGCTTGGTAATGGCCTATTCCTTTTGGCCATTTGCTGGAGTTGATTTAGCTCTTCTGTGGAGATTCAATTATATTTCCTATAATTCTCTTTATTTGAACTCTGACATTGAGAACATTTTAATGGTTTGTAAATGCATTTGGAATTTGTTTCTTGCTTCTCTTGCTGCCCCTTATTAGAATACATGTTGGAAATGAAATGCTGAACTCTTTCATTATTGTTATTTTTGAATTAAATAAGTGCTAGAATTCATTTCAATACTGAGAAATATTTGGCTTTAGAGATTTGTTACACTTATCTATTTCTTGTTATCAATTCTTGCTTAAAAAATATGCTAGGGAGCAAGAAATTTTGAAGTCTAAGGCTTCATGAAATCTGATTGTTTATGGCTTTGTTTTGACTCATTTGATGAGTTCGATTTACCTGGAATGCTTCTCTATTTTTTCTCCATTTTGCTAGACTCGGTTTTGCCCATCTGCTGGGGTCGGTTTGCCCCTGTACTGGCTCAGTTTTTCCCCTGTGCTGGGCTCGGTTTAGCCTCTATGCTGCTTGAATGTTTTACCCTCTTTGCTTTCTATTATTTGAATACATGTTGGAGATCATTTTACGGCTTGGGAAATGCATGTGGGGGCTCGGTTTATGCCTTCATTGCTTTCCCTTGTTCAAATACCTGCTGGAATTCATTTATATGTTTGAAAATGCATATGGAGCTCGGTTTTGATATTTTTCTACTGTCTCTGGTTCAAATACCTACTAGAATTTAGTTTTATGGCTCGAAAAATATACTTGGGACTCAGTTTTGATACTTCTTGCTGCCTCCTTGTTCAAATACCTAGTGGAATTCATTTTTTCATGATTTGAGAAATACAGTTAGGACGCAAATTTTGTTCTTCTTGCTGTTTTTTTTTAATATGTTAGAGATCATTTCTATGGTTTTAAATATACATTTGAGCCTCAATTTTTGTTCCTTTTACTGCCCTTTACTCGAGGATATGTTGAAAATCATCTTTTAACTTTGAGAGTTAATTTTAAATGCTATAATCTTTGTTTCTTCTTGGAAATTTAAGGGAGTATACAATTATCACATGTACAGGTTTACAATTTGAGCCTAAGGTGGAAGGTGGATGCTATATAAATGATTAAATGATTAATCTTCTCATTTCCTTGATATGAGATATATAAAACCTCGTTCGATGAGCATATCAAATATTGAGGTGGCCTATTAGTTTGAGACTAAGGGTAACAGGCGATGATGCAAAGAACCATTTGACAGCTTTGTTTATAGCTGAAATATAAAATCAATACTTAATTAGTGTGATGCCTTTTCACCCCTAAATCGTCAGCAGCTCTAACCCCTTTCAAAAGGCTTGGGAATTGGTATTTAGAAAAGAACAAATACAACAAGTCCTTGCACTGATGCTACACTTAGGAAAGAATAAATACTATGGGTTTTACACAGATATTACACTTGCACAAGAAATAGATACTACACTCACATACACACTATACAGTTCATACACTACTCCACGAATAACATAATGCACCTCAGATATTGTACAACGAATGCTACACACTACGTCTTGCACAACATATACTACATTTCTCGTATAGGTGCACAACACTTTGATGAGTTCAGATACTACATTTCATGTATAGGTGCACCACACTTTGAGGAGTTCAGATACTACTCCATTCACAAATCCTTTAAATGATAGGGTCTAGGGCTGCCTGATTATAGGGGCGATTCATTGGTGACCTCTAGTTGATATTGATAGGTTGACTTTGATATATCAGTTGCCTGTGGGATCTAGATAAAAGAGAAAAAGAGATCTAGTCTGAGCCTAAACCCAATTTAAAAGCTAATATTCCACTTTAAATTTTCATAAGCTTATCACTGAACCTTTCTTTTATCATTTGCAAATATTTGTCTAACCCCTTTATATTATGCAATTATAATATGTTTTGTGGCATCCCCAGACTTAATCAGGTACTCCTAGTTGTTTCAGTTTGTTCCTTTAATGTACACTTTTTTTTATTGCATAGTCTATCCTTTCTTTATGTTGCTTCATTTTCCATAATTTTCCTTCAGTCTTTTCCTGTTACAGTAAGTCACTACACAATTATTTCTTTCTTGTACTATATTGTACTATAGTCATTCACCTACATTCAAACTTTTAAATATAAGTTCTCCTAGTATGTTTGTACAATCCCCTAGGATAGGCGATTCAAGGCATAGTTTTCTCTCTTCTTCCTCCCTTCTTCTCGGGACGAGACGACGACATTTTCAATTGGTGATTCATCCCCGGGCAGCAATCGAGACGATAAATCTGAAGCAAATGACAACTCATCTTCGGATGACGGTCGATGTGACAACAGAGAGACAACAGAAGAAGCTTTGATTGAATTTCAATTGATTTAAATAACTTAACTTTAAGACGTCGAGGTAGTTTGTCTTGCATGATGTAAATCCACAAACTATCTTTTAGAACTTTCTACGATTTCAAAACATACGATATAAGTCGTAAACTTTTTAGGCTTCCAAGGTTGTCGTCTAGCACTACATAAATCCTCATATTTTTTCAAGCTATTTTCATATGACATGCAGGCACAAGTCCTGAATATCTAAATATTTTACATGACTGAAATATCACATAATTTCCCTTTCAAAGACATAAAGTCAAATCATTGATTAGTTTGTGATGTCACTGAATATTCTTCAGTATCTTCGTCATCTCTTACTTTTTGTTCCTTTGGATTCTAGAAATAACTGTCTATTTGAACCTATCCCATTTGTCTTTTCCTATGAATAATCATGGAAACTTGAACGTTGAATTCTTGATAACGAAACCTCTGATCGTTATCAAGAGTTTTCTTAGGTGACTTCGATTGTCTAAGATGTAATTAACTATAGGGGCTTGCCTCTATAGGAAATTAAGAACCTAAATTAATTTAAACTCTATCTAATCTGTGTATTAGATAATGGAATTTGTCGGCTATAAATTTCACATACCAAAATAGAGTCATAAAGTTTTATGTTTTGATAGTTAAGCCTAATAATAAGTGATACATTCATCCTTCGAGATGATATATCATTTATGGTATTGTGCTCAGCTATTTAAACTATTAGATATATGAGGTATACCCAGTCTCATCATTTTCAAATATATATATCTATATATACCATTTTCAAAAAATTAAAATTACATTATATATATTATATTAAATTCTAAATTTTAAAATTTCATTTTTGAAAGAAAAATAACCGACAATTTCTGGCGACTCCACTGGGGACTAGTTCCTCTCTCCATTTTGATCAAGAGGTTTTGTTTTCAAACATTGGTAGTGTGCCCATATCTCTAGTGGGTCGGACTATCATTCATCCGTTAACGTGCTTCAATCATTTCTTCCTTGAGCAGGTATTGTCAACTTCCTTGATTCTGGAGCCACTGTTAATCATCCTTAAACAGAGAGGTTCCAGAATCTTTAAATTAAGTGGGGTGGACCCCCAACAGATGTGGTAGGTTAGGAGCGGTTTGTCGAAACGAGTTCGATACAAAATCAACCATCTCTAAATCTTGAATAGGGTCCTACACTAAATTTCACTCTCACAACCTTTCATTTAAACTTCAAACAAAACAAACTTTCCCAAAATTTCAAAACAAAATAAAACTTCTCAAAACATCAAAATTTGAAATAAAAATCCATATGAATAAATTTTGAAGGATGCCTAGTTCATAAGACAAGTGCGCTAAATTTGGTACTTCCATTACAATGACCTGGGATACTACCTGTACCACAGATTAATCAGATACAAAACATTGTCTTGTCTTCAAGGATTGGCTTGAGAGGGACTACAAAAGTGAGAACATAACGATCCTGAAAGGTATTTGAAAGAACCTGAAAGAGGTTAGATCAATATAACTCTGACTCATATGATTGTTCCGATTAATTCTTACACGAATGACAACGGAGGAATACAGTTTGGGTAAAGGCTTCAAAGAAAAATAGCTAACCAAATCCAAACAGTTTTGGTGCATACTATGACACATAATTCAAGACCTCTCCCTTTTTGGGGGATAACAAATTTTTAAAAAAAAGGGATATCAACATAATTCTTGTTACGTTGTCCCAACCCTCCCACCACAATGAAAATAAGAGAAAAAGGAGCTTGTGATTGTTCAAAGTTCATCAGTATTTGAAATGGAAGATGATTTGTTGTTTAGAACCAACAAAAATTTTAACTCTAACGTTGAATGCTCAATCAAGAAAAGGAGTACTTCATGATAAAGATTCTGGTGTTTTAATAATTTTGACTCAAGGGGAGAATGACATTAATGTTTTATCGATTGATTCCTTCACTTTAAGGAATTTAGACTGGGTCTAGAGTAAATTTCAAAATAAAATAGTGTGCTTAAAATACGAGTAAGTAACTCGAGATATCACAGGCCTTTTAATATCTTGCCAAATGATTGGGTCCTGACTTTTGAATGGACTATAATATCTCAGAACTCACATTAAGGAGCATTTTTGAATTATTAATTAAGGGAGTTCAGAAATTCAAATAAGAAATATATTATACTAAATATAGTTATCCTTAGAAAGAAAAAGGAGAGACATGAAGTGTTAAATTATTTATGGCATAAGAAAAGAAAAGATAAATTATACGAAAGGTCCTTAATTTATAAGAGAGCTTAATCTATGAGAGAAGAACTCTCCCGGAGAAGAAGCTTGAGGTGAACATATTATCCAAAATTGGTGTCTGAATTCTCCCATAATTAATAAAATTTGAAGAGCCCTCTTAATAAAATTCTTCTGATATTATATTCAGGAAAAGATTAAGTCATCATGATCTCCTTGGTTGGCTATTAATTGGCCTCGAAATATCTTGGGAAAATGAAAAATATTTTAATCACATGGTAAAAATTTTGAAATTCGCTTAGGCCTAGAAAGAAAGAATTAAATTAAGGGTTGTTTTATTTGCAATTAATGAAATTCAAACTTGAAATCATGTCTTTCGATACCAAGAAAATTTTACTCCAACTTCAATAGAAGAAAGTCAGAATATCATTCCAAGACAGCATGTATAATTTGTGTGAAAATAAGTAATGAAGAAATGACATTCACTACAAGGAGCTATAAATTTACAATCTTCTGAGTCAAGCAGAAGTGCCACCAGTTTGAAACAAAAATGAAGATGAAGTTTATAAGGGTTAAGATATTATTGGCCAATGATAATGACAGATTATATGAATGCTTCCAAGAGTTTTCAGCATTATCAAATACACGGAGCGGACTTACAACAACCTCCAAATGTGCTACACTCTACAATTATGTCGAAGCCATTCGAGTGTTGTGGCACAGATATTGTGGGCCCTATAGACTCTCTACCGTCAAAAGGACACATGCCCAGTTTACCATGAAAATTTTGCATTCAAAATCACCAAGATCAATAAATTCATCAGAAGACATAATACTGATTGGAAGTACTCCATGATTTACTACCAGAAAGCGAGCAAATTGGAGGAAGCTTTCAACAAGGCACTTTTACAGATCATAAAAGAAACTTTGAATAAAATTAAAAGAGGATGGCACGAACAGTTGTTGGAAGCCTTGTGGGCATGCTGAACAATGTTTATAACTCCTACACAATATATACTGTATTCCCTCGTGTATGGGTCCGAGGCCCTTTTTCCACTAAAAGTACAATTTCAATCCCTCAAAGTGGCAGTAGCAAACATAATCATGACAGAAGACAACACCAAACTCCAGCTTGAAAAATTACAAAATTTCAAAGGAAAACGAATGTTGACACAACAGATTTTTGAGCTCTAACAGGCCAAGATGTTACAGGCCCGCGATAAGCTGGTTTTCCCAAGGACTTTTACAGTCGGTAATCTAGTTCTCGTTCCCAGGCGGCCTATTTATGCACACTACAAGATAGGAGTGGGTCCTACAGGCTCTTGAAATATCAAAGTGAAAAGACCGATGTTGCTGATAAACAGACTTTACTTGAAGAAGTACCATGCATCGTGATGTTTTAAAGAACAAGTTTTAGAAATAAAATATTATTCTTAGAAACACCGATGTCGCGCTTGTCTGAGACTAGGTCCAAATCCTAAAAAATGAAAATAAGATAAAAAAAATTATAACTCACAAAATTCAAATCAAAATAAGAAATGTAAAAACACATACACCAAACTACAATAAAAATAAACTCAAAATAAAATAAAATAAAATCAAAATATTCAAATAAAATTGCAACACATTTACAAAATTTAAAATTCACACTGCAAATCTCTGCACTCACATTCTCGTAGAACATCTCATTATATAAATTTTCACCATGAATCTCTGCACACACATCGCAACAGAATTTTACGCAGCATAAATTTCTACAAATTCTTCAGAAACCCTCACAGAATTTAAAATCATATTTGCAAATTTTCTCAATCATTCACAAGATTTAGCAAACTTTCACAATGTTCGCACCTTCACGCCTTCACATATTTCCACATTCTTCCTACATTCACGATATTTTGGGGTCAGTACCCAAATTTTGATTCCCTTCCTTCGAGGTTGGTACCTAAATTCTGATTCTCTTTTGTCGAGGTTGATACTTAAATTTCAACTCTCATTCCAGGGTCAGTACCTAAATTCTGATTCCCTCCCTGTGAGGTCGATACCTAAATTTTGATTCTCTTTTTGAGGTTGATACCTAAATTTCAACTCTCATTCAGCGGTCAGTACCCAAATTCCGATTCCCTCTCTTTGAGGTTGGTACCTAAATTGTGATTCTCTTTTTGAAGTTGATACCTAAATTTCAACTCTCATTCCGGGGTCAGTACCTAAATTTTGATTCCCTCCCTTTGAGGTCGGTACCTAAATTTTGATTCTTTTTTCGAGGTTGATACCTAAATTTCAACTCTCATTTTAGGGTCAGTGCCTAAATTCTGATTCCCTCCCTAAGGTTGATACCTAAATTTTGATTCTATTTTTTAGGTTGATAACTAAATTTTAACTCTCATTTCGGGGTCAGTACCAAAATTCTGATTCCCTCTCTTCGAGTTCGGTACCTAAATTTTGATTCACTTTTCGAGGTTGATACCTAAATTTCAACTCTCATTTCGGGCTCAGTAGCTAAATTTTGATTCCCTCTCTTTGAGGTTGGTACCTAAATTCTGATTCTCTTTTTGATATTGATACTCAAACTTAAATTCTCATTTCGGGGTCAGTACCTGTATTTTGATTCCCCTCGATCAGCTCTTGAGTTGGATATGAGTCCCCTTGCTTTCCTTCTAAATTTGATCTTTTTGCTACCTCTTGGGTTGCATGTGAGTCCCAGTGCTTTCCTCCCCAATGTAGCAGACATTTTGTTTTCTCTTTCTTGTGACCATTTAGGTTGGATGCGAGTTTAAGTGCTTTCCTTCCTAGCGTGACCAACATTTTCACTACCCCTTGGGTTGTATGTGAGTCCCAGTGCTTTCCTCCCCAATGTAGCAGACATATTTTCATTGTCACCACTTAGGTTGGATGTGAGTCCTAGTGCCTTCCTTCCTAGCGTGGCATATATTCTCATGTCGCCTTTTAGCTCAGATATAACTTCCCAGTGGTATTTCGAGTTGATAGAGTCTTCCTACTTCACTTATTTCTCTACATCCTTTGGGATAAGGTTTAATCTTGATTCTTCTTCCACACATTCTTTGATATTATAGTCAAATTTTGAATCTTCCCTTTGCACATATTTCAAAAGAAATTTGAAAATTCAAATCCATGACAGCGATTTCAAAACATTTTTGTCAATCCCCAGCGAAAATCCTATTCCACCTCAATTTGAACTTGACATTCAAGTTGTCCCATGTATGGTTAGTTGGACATTCTTGAGAAATCGAGTTGATCATTTTGGTCAACACCAATAGGCGTGTCGTGCTTGTGCAGCACACCACACCTATTGAGGTCCATTTGTTGACCTCATTTTGAGGTCTTCCATTCTCTAGAAATAGGATTTAGGCTTAAGATTTTCCTATTTTGACTCTCTTAGAGGACTAAATTGGGACCCACACCCCTTAGAATTTCAAGCCATTTCTTTGCTCCTTGCAGTTTCATAAGGATGGTTTTAGATCCTCAACAATTGATTGAGTCGATCGAAAAGTCAAAATATTGAAGCTCAAATTGAGATCTTATAGAAATTTGAAAGACATAGGTGGACACTGTGGTGCGTGCGATGTTTGACTCGCCAATACAAGCATCGTATTTGACTTTGGTGGTTGCTTATGCGAGGACTGGTCAGTATTTTTATCTTACTAGTTAAAAGGCTTTGATCGGGTCAAAAGAATTTCATTTGACGCGCCGCGTACGAGTCAAAATTAATTTGACACGATCGTCGATGAATTTGTCCAGATGATCTCGGATAAAGAAATGAACCGCGTCGTCGCGTCCGGAACATTGATTTTAGCTATGAAGGACACATATTTTTGTTTGGGTGTCACGCTTGCACAAAAACTTTTTTTTTAAAATATATATATATAATAATTTTTTTAATTAACAAAAAAAAAGAGTTTGTCTGTTTTAAAAAAATAAAAAAATAAATATAACCTAAAATTTTTCTCTGCGTTCCTTACCTTCCTCCTCCCGAAGCCTTTCTTGCCCTAACTGGACCTTTTCCTCCTCCTCGCATCTCTTAACCAGATCTCAAAGTTCCTCCCAGTTCTCCAGTCATCCCTTCCCTCGTCGGTCTTAACCGACTTTCGTCGTCGGTCGCTTTGTCGGTAACCCTTTTCTCACCAAATTTTTCCCACCCAAATGTGTAAGCCTCATCGATAGGCACTTCTCCTTCCTTCGGCTATAAATAGCCCCTCTAGGAGGGTTGAGACAGTTTTTTTTTATCTCAAAGATTTGAGTTTTTTTTTTTGCTTGAGGTTGGCTTTGCTTTTTCTAAAAGTTGCTCGGAGAGATTTTTTTTAGATCTTCTTTTTGATTCATATACTAAGGAAAAAGATCGATTGGCTAGCAATTTCTTTCGAATTTGGCTTCTTCCGTTCTGCTGATTTAGAGATTATTTCTTCTTACTGCTTCTGAATTCTCCTAAACCCTTTTAGAGATACTTAGAGTTTTGGATCTCAGATCGGTGAGTCAATATACCTGGCTTCTTCTTCTTATACTTATGCTTCTATGAATATGAATATTTTGTTAGGGAAATAACATTGTATTTCTGCTTCATAGATAGAAGGAAGTTGATATTACTTCTTTTATTTGCTGTTCTTAAGCTTCATTGAATTTTGTCGGAAATCAGAGTTTATATATTACCAACTCATTGAGATTAATTTTGTCGTAACTCCATAGTTTTTAAGTCATGGAATTATGACAATGAATTACTATCATATATTATTGTAATTTCAATACTTGAGCAATTACATGGAAGAGCCATTTCTTGCGTGTTACTCATGTTGAGGTTATGTTTGCTGATTTTAAGTACTCTTGTCTACTATTTTCTCATTGCTTTGCTTTAACATGGAGATTCTTGAGTTTATGCGATCCATGGGAAATTTTGTATTGAGCTTCTTAGTTGGGCATTCGATTTCGTCCAATCTTGGAAGTTTTATTTTGAACTTCTCGGTTGATTTTATATTTCATTATAAAGATTTATGAGTTCATCTAGACTCGAAGGCTCAATTATGTTTCCTATAGCTTTCTTTATTTGAACTTCAATATTGGAAAAAAATTTTAAAGATCTGGATAGCCATCTAGTGTCTAGGTTATAGCTTGGTAATGGCCTAATCCTTTTGGCCATTTGCTGAATTTGATTTAGCTCTTATGTGGAGATTCAATTATATGTTCTGTAATTCTCTTTATTTGAACTCCAACATTCAAACATTTTAATGATTTGGAAATACATTCGGAATTTATTTCTTGCTTCTCTTGCTGCCCCTTATTAGAATACATGTTAGAAATGAAATGCTAAACTCTTTTATTATTTTTATTTTTGAATTAAGTATGTGTTGGAATTTATTTCAATACTGAGAAATATTTGGCTTTAGAGATTTGTTAGATTTTTCTATTTCATGTTATCAATTCTTGCTTAAAACATATGCTGGGGTGCAAGAAATTTTGAAGTCTAAGGCTTTATGAAATCTGATTGTTTATGGCTTTGTTTTGACTCATTTGATGAGTTCAATTTACCTAGAATGTTTCTCTATTTTTTCGCCCTTTTGCTAGACTCAGTTTTACCCATCTGCTCGGCTTGATTTGCCCCTATGCTGGCTCAGTTTTACCCCTGTGCTGGGCTTGGTTTGCCCCTTCGCTGGCTCGGTTTGGCCTCTATGCTGCTCGGTTTTTTTACCCTCTTTGCTTTCCCTTATTTGAATACATATTGGAGATCATTTTACGGCTTGGGAAATGCGTGTGGGGGCTCCGTTTATGCCTTCTTTGCTTCCCCTTGTTCAAATACCTGCTAGAATTCATTTATGGTTTGAAAATGCATATGAAGCTCGGTTTTGATATTTTTCTGTTGTCCCTGGTTCAATACCTGCTAGATATTACTTTTATGGCTCAAAAAATATACTTGGGACTCAATTTTGATACTTCTTACTGCCCCCTTGTTCAAATACCTAATGGAATTCATTTTTTCATGCTTTGAAATATACATTTGGGACGCAAATTTTGTTCTTCTTGCCATTTTTTTTTGCTCAAATATGTGATAGAAATCATTTCTATGATTTAAAATATACATTTGAGACCTGAATTTTGTTCTTTTTGCTTCCCTTCATTCGAGGATATGTTGAAAATCATATTTAACATTAATAGTTAATTTTAAAAGCTATAATCTTTGTTTCCCCTTGGAAAATTTAAGGGAGTATGCAATAATCACATGTACAGGTTTACAATTTGAGCCTAAGGTGGAAGGTGGATGCTATATAAATGCTTAAATGATTACTCTTCTCATTTTCTTGATATGAGATATATAATAATTTGTTTGATGAGCATAAGAAATATCGAGGTGGCCTATTAGCTCGAGACAAGGGGTAACAGGCGATGATGGAAAGAACCATTTGACAGCTTTGTTTATAGCTGAAATATAAAATCAATACTAAATTAGTGTGATGCCCTTTCACCCCTAAGTCATCAATAGCTCTAACCCCTTTCAAAAGGCATGAAAATTGGTATTTAAAAAAGAACAAATACTACAAGTCCTTGCACAGATGCTACACTTAGAAAAGAACAGATACTATGGGTTTTACTCATATATTACACTTGCACAAGAAATAGATACTACACTCACATACACACTATACAGTTCATACACTACGCCATGAATAGCACAATGCACCTCAGATATTATACAATGAATGCCACAGCTTTTCACGACAGATACTACATTTCACGTATAGGTGTACTACACTTTGATGAGTTCAGATACTACATTTCACATATAGGTGCACCACACATGAGGAGTTCAGATACTACTCCATTCACACATCCTTTAAGCGATAGGGTCTAGGGCTTCCTGATTGTACGGGGGATTCGTTGGTGACCTCTAGTTGATATTGATAGGTTGACTTTGATATATCAGTTTCCTGTGGGATCCAGATAAAAGAGAAAAAGAGGTCTAGTCTGAGCCTAAACCCAAACTAAAAGCTAATATTCCACTTTAAATTTTCATATGCTTATCACTTAACTTTTCTTTTATCATTTGCAAATATTTGTCTAACCCCTTTATATTATGCAATTGTAATATGTTTTGTAGCATTGCCAGACTTAATCAGGCACACTTAAATGTTTTAGTTTTATTTCTTTACTACACACTTTTTTTATTGCATAGTCTTTCCTTTCTTTATGTTGATTCATTTCCATAATTTTTCTTCAGTCTTTTCCTATTACAATACGTCACTACACAATTATTTCTTTCTTGTACTATATTGTATTATAGACATTCACCTACATTCAAACTTTTAAATATAAGTTCTCTTAGTATGTTTGCACAATTCCAAAAGATAGGACTTTCGAGGCATAGTTTTCTCACTTCTTCCTCCCTTCTTCTCGGGACGAGACGACGACATTGTCATATGGTGATTCATCCCCAGGCAGCGATCGAGATGACAAATCTGGAGAAAAAGACAACTCATCTTTGGATGGCGGTCGAGGTGACATCAGATAGATAGCAGAAGAAGCTTTGGCTGGATTTCAATAGATTTAAATAACATATCTATAGCACATCAAGGTAGTTCGTCTTGCACGACGTAAATCCTCACACTATCTTTGAGGATTTTCTACGATTTCATATCGTACGATATAAGTCCTAAATATTTTAGGTTTTCGAGGTTGTCATCCGCCACTACATAAATCCTCATATTTTTTTAGGCAATTTGCATATAGCATGCAAACACAAGTCCCAAATATCTAAATAATTTACAATATTGAAATATCACATAATTTCCCTTTCAAAGACGTAAAGCCAAATCATAGGTTAGTTTGAGATGTCACTAAATATTCTTCAGTATCTTTGACATCTCTTACTTTTTATTCCTTTGGATTCTGAAAATAACCGTTCCTATTTGAACCTATCCCATTTGACTTTTCCTACAAACAATCGTGGAAACTTGAACGTTAAATTCTTGAAGACGAAAGCTCTGATCATTATCGAGAGTTTTCTTAGGTGACTTTGGTTATCTAAGATGTAATTAAATATAGGGATTTGCCTCTAAAGGGAATTAAGAAAATAGATTAATATAAACCCTATCTAATCTGTGTATTAGATAGGGGAATTTGTCGGCTGTAAATTTCGCATACCAAAGTAGAGTCATAAACTCTTAGGTTTAGATAGTTTAGCCTACTAATAAGTGATACATTCATCCTTCGAGATGATATATCATTTATGGTATTGTGCTCAACTATTTAAACTATTAAATATATGAGTTCTACCCGGACTCATCATTTTCATATATATATATATATAAACAACTCTAAGCTCTTTTTGGATCAGTTCAGGCCTATTAGTCTCACTAATGTATTGTCCAAAATTATTAGCAAGGTTATTTCCAACAGATTGCAGCCTCACTTACCTCATCTCATCAGTGAAAATCAATCAGCATTTGTGTAAGGAAGAAGTATAGTGGAGAATGTTCTCCTGGCTCAAGAATTAGTCTTGGATTTGGACAAACAGTGTAGAAGAGAGAATCTTATTTTTAAACTTGACATCCAAAAGGCCTATGACACCATACATTGGGATTTCATTGAGGAGGTGCTTTCGGCTAGTGGATTCTCTCAACCCTTTATTTCATTGATCCTAAGGTGGCTTACTAATAATTATCATTCTATTTTCATTAATGGGAAGTCTCAAGGTTTCTTCACTGCTACTAGAGGCATCAAGCAAGGTGACCCTTTATCTCCCACAATCTTCATACTTACATTTGATTACTTATCTAAACTGTTGAATCAATTTATGACCAAAGCTCCTCACTCTTTATATAGCCACAGATCTAACATTGCTGTTAACCACTTATCTTTTGCTGATGATGTTATTATATTTGCCAAAGCTACTAAACCTGCAGTCAAATTGCTTTTCCAATGTTTGGAGAACTTTCAAGATAGCTCTGGAATGAAGTTTCATATACAGAAATGCCAAGTGGTATTCAGTAAAAGGGTGAAACTAGAAATCAAGCACTGGATTTCAAATTTCACTGGCTTTTGCTGTAGCTCTCTACCTCTGAAATACTTGGGTACCTTATTGCTCAAACGGAGGACTAGGAACGTCCAGTTTGATGATATTCTTCTCAAAGTCCAAGATAAACTCAACAGCTGGTCTAATACTTTTCTTTCCAATGGGGGAAGAATTACACTCGTCAAAAGTATATTGGCAACTTTTCCTTCTTATTTATCACAAGTTTCTGTTATGAAGAAATCTATCCAAATTACTATTGAAAGAACTTTCAATAGATTCCTTTGGGCAGGCCAGAGAAAGCAAGTGCATTGGGTGAGATGTCAAAGAGTTTTTAGCAGTGTTAGAGCTGGAGGTCTGGGGTTTAAAAGTTTCCAGCAGATTTCCCAAACTAACTTTTGTAAACTTTGGGTTATGTTTAAAGCACAGACTTCCATTTAGGCTAAATTTTTGAAAGGTAAATACTGCAAAGATCTGCATCCTTCTCTAGTGAATAATAGATTGGGGGATTCAAGAACTTGGAAGAATATGCTGAAGATGAGAACAAATGCTGAACAGCTTTTCATTTGGGATATTGGGGAAGGTAGACTCAATTTTTTGCTAGATAATTGGACTGGAGAGGCTTTATCCCTCCTCCAACTGGCTCTCAATTCAACCCCACAACACAGGTGGCTGACCTTTGGTCTGGTGGTGAATGGAACCAGCAAGCTCTTCATAATATCCTTGATAATAGATTACTCAACACTATCTTGAAGAAACCCATTGATAGATTTAAGAAGGACAAACTTATTGTGAAGAAGAAGGTCTCCCTGACTTTTTTAGCTTGCATTACTAACTTATGCTTTCCTCAACAGGAGACCCCTTGGACTAAATGTGTTTGGAACAAGTTTCTTTCTCCTTCCATGGCCTTTTTCTCTTGGAAATTATTCTATGGCTTCATACCAACTGATGATATTTTAAAGTTAAAAGGCTTAAGAGGCCCTTCAAGATTCTACCAGTGTAAAAGTGAAGAGGAATCCCTCCCCCATTTGTTCTTTAAATGATCTCATGTTCAGTAAGTCTGGAAGAACTTGTTACCCAAACTGAAATTTAATACTATTCAGCTGTCCTGGGATGATTTTTATTTAGGCTAGAAAGATTGGCAGGACCAATCTTTCTCTCCCATCCCTTGTATCATTGCTTGGTCTGTTTGGATGGACAGAAATAAGCTAAACTTTGATGAAGTCCAAATGAATGCCACTGCCATTGCCACTAATTGTTACATCTATTTACAGAAATTGTATTGTCATAGGAAGCTTCCTGAAATCCTATGCAAAACCTCCCTCAATTGTTCAAGGAAATTTCAAAATATCCTTGTTCATTGGAGATGCCCTCCTAAGGGTTGGGTCAAAATCAACACTGATGGAAGCTTCATTTCTCCTAATGCTGGTTTTGGTGGGGTTTTTCAGAAATGCAATAGGTGAATGTCTGCTATACTTTCAGTCTCCTGCCAGGGCAGAGGACACTTTGGAAGTTGAAGCCCAAGCTGTTTATTGGGCAGTGTTCTTGGCCAAAAAGTGTAGCTGGAATCAATTAATGGTGGAAACTGACTCCATGAATTTAATTAACATCCTTGAAGGGAGAATATATGCCCCTTAGTATCTGATTCATTGGATCACTAGTATACACACCTTGAGCTTGGAGATTAAGTTGTCCCTTTCTCATACATATAGGGAGNCCTCCCTCAACTTTTCAAGGAAATATCAAACTATCCATGTTCATTGGAGCTGCCCTCCTAAGGGTTGGGTCAAATTCAACACTGATGGAAGCTTCATTTCTTCTAATGCTGGTTTTGGTAGAGTTTTCAGAAATGCAAGAGGTGAATGTCTGCTATATTTTCAGTCTCCTGCCAGGGCTGAGGACCCTTTGGAAGCTAAAACCCAAGCTTTTTTTTGGGCAGTGTTCATGACCAAAAAGTGTAGCTAGAATCAATTTATGGTGGAAACTGACTCCATGACTTTAATTAATATCCTTGAAGGGAGAATATCTACCCCTTGGTATCTGATTTATTGGATCACTGGTATACACACCTTCAGCTTGGAGATTAAGTTGTCCCTTTCTCATACATATAGGGAGGGTAACAGACTGCTAATTGGCTTGCTAAGGCTAGCCTCCATACTCAGAACCCCTTCATTGATACTTGTACCACTCCCCATTTAGAATTACTATTGAAAGGAGATCTTGTTGATCTACCTTTACTTAGAGTTTTGCCACTTGGGAAGTGCCTTGTTTTTTGCCTTCCTTTTTGTATCTCTTTTATTTTAATGAAATAGGAGCCTAGTCTCCNAAAAAAAATTACTATTTTCCATGAATTGTCTTTGACAATGATGTATGGGCATGATATATTTGTCATTAATAAATATAAGGCACGATTATTTATTGGAGACGTTGCCGGCCGAAGTGATAAAAGAAAATATATATTTAGAGATGTTGCCCAGATTAAAAAACATATCTATTTATTGACCAGGACAGGAAAATTTTGATAATGACATTTGATGCCTCTTCAATAAATTAATAACACGAATTGTGATGTAATTTTTATAAAAAAATTTTAAAATATAAATTTAAGATCATGCTGGATCAATTTCGGCAATTTTATAATTATCATCTCGATAAGACGAACCAAATGATATCAAAGTTGGGTCAATTCAATTTCAATTAAGTTTAAATCAAGTCATGGAAACATATTTGAAGGCTTAAAGATCGTCAAATAAATGATCATATGATCTCGACATTTGGCATATTTATTAGTTAGATAGAGCGCCTCAATCAGAGGAATCTGAGGAACCTAAGATTACTAAATTTCGAGGTCATTAAGACCCTCAAATCATTAAGAAAAACTATTTATGATCAAGGAGTCTATATAGGTCGTCCGATCATATGCAATCATGTGATTGGGGAAGTTATTCGCCAAAAGATCAAAATAACCCTCCCCTAAAGGCTATAAATAGACCAACTCTCTTCAATTTAGGGAGGAGGAGAAGAAAAATTACAAAGCCCATTCTGGACTAAAAGACCCAGCAATAACTCATAACTGTTGTAGTTGTCGACCATCATCGACCACATACCGCCCATCGACCACTTTCGACCACCGCCCCTCAACCACCGTTGACCATCAACGGTTGTCACCGCCTACCGCCACAAACTCCCGGCCAACAATGATCGTTGCTTACGAACGTCTTTGCTAGAGTAGGATGATGGTTCCTAACACCTATATTTTTCTTTGCCATAGTAGGATGATTGCTATAATGTTTAGTAGATAATTATAATCTTGTTCTCCCTGACAAAAGAGGTTCAGTCTACAACCTATGCAGCCACCTACTACTATTACAACTTTCAACTATGATCATTGTGGCCAACTGACACCATTGCAGTCACCAGTTATAGCCTATGTGGCTAACTAATGATATTACAGTCACAAACTATGACATCTATGGCCAATTGACAATATTGCAGTCACTAATTACGATTTATATGACCAACTAGTATTGTTATACCTTCTAAATATGGCAACTATGGATGGTTGACACTTTTGTAGCCACCAACTACAACCTCTGTGGATAATTGAAGCTAATACAACTTCCAATTACGACTTATGTGGCTAACTAGTGATATTGCAGTCACCAACTATGACTTCTCTGTCCAACATACAATATTGCAACTTCCAATCATTACTTTTGTGATCAACTACTGTCTGTGTAACAACTAATTACGACATTTTGTGGCCAACTATTATTGTTACAACTTTCAACTATGACCATTGTGGTCAACTATAATTATTGCAGCCACCAATTATAATTTTTACAATAAATTAATACCTTTGTAGTTACCAACTACACTCTTTGTGGCTAACTATCGTTATTACAGTTTTTAGCTATGACCTTTTTGATCAATTACTACAATAGCCATAACCTATGCATTTGTGGCCAATCATTTTATTAAAACCTATAACCACCTTTATTGCAACCCAATTATGATTGTTATAACTAAATTATTGTTGTTCATGTGTGATTATCAACTTTATAATTTTATCGTTCTAATTTAATAGAAGAGTGAACCTATGTACTTGTAATTATGTAGTTAATTACTTTAACTAGGCTAGACCTCATGTTTTTTTTTATTATTATAGAGGTTTTTCATTTAAAAATTCTAGGAATCTTCTCTTGGTACTTATATTTTATTTGTTTGTGTGTTAGATCTTCATGCAATAATAGGACGTTAAAATATCAATTTATTATCGTGAATCTTTAGGCATGCAACGTACTAGCAGGACCATAACTTGAGAAGATGAATGACAAAATTAAAAATTCAGTCTGATTAGTATTTTATTTTAAGGCATTAATGCCTCTAAGATATTTTAAAGTTATTATAAAAATTAATATTAAATTAGAAATATAGTTAACATTAAACTTTTATCAAGTATAAAAGACAAAATTTTTATTGTATTATATTACATTAAAGTGTAATGAAAATCAAAGGGTGGCATGGGCTTCCCCCACGCCCCAAGAATAATGAAGGAATATGTGAGG
Source organism: Phalaenopsis hybrid cultivar (assembly GCA_002079205.1). Taxonomy (NCBI): domain Eukaryota; kingdom Viridiplantae; phylum Streptophyta; class Magnoliopsida; order Asparagales; family Orchidaceae; genus Phalaenopsis; species Phalaenopsis hybrid cultivar. Next base: position 42,479 of record JXCR01082900.1, read on the forward strand.
CTTGATCCCTTCAAAGACAATCATATTGGTGCAATCATTTTGATATTAGAGCTCATTTTAGTTAATCCCACTTATTTGAAAGTGAGAGATGAGATGGAGATTTTTATAAAAATTATTAAATCTAATGGTTATAAATTAGAAAGTGTGTGTAATGAGAAGATTTATATTAGGTAACCTAATTAGAGAAGATTAATTACCTGATCTTTTCTATATTATAAATATTGATATTAGATAATATAATGAGAGGATATCTAATTACAAGATCTTAACTATATTAGAAATCTTACACTTTGTAGCTCTAATCTTCTCTTATTTATAGAAGAGATTAGAGCTGATTTTTGCCAGTGGAGTTGTATTTCTATTTCAGCCATGTTTCCTGTCTCCTCACCTGCTAATAATGGACTAACACCCATGGATGTCGTTAAATTTATGTTGAACAGAAAAAAAAAACACATAGTGTTTGATTATTTGCTTATTCTATAATCTTGTTTTTCACATTGTTTCATACAATAGTTTGGTATTAGAGCCAGATTTGTGTGATTTAGGCAAAATTATGGACACAAAGCAAAGAGATTGGAGCTAGTTAGGTTAAAAGAACCGGTGGAGCTATGGATAACAACATGTTGTCAGGTACTTCAACATCCATCATGATGATGGACAATGCATTGGTTCAACAGGTAGTTACACATCCCATCATGATTGATATGATCAAATTCGATGGCAAAGAAAACTTCAGCGCGTGATATTACATTCAGAAAATAGAGATTGAGCTCATAAATAATAACCCACACATATCAACCTTATTCAGGTTCGATATTAGGCCCGTAGGTCGGCTTGAATGGCTTCATCTAATTTCAATCTAAGCTAAAATTTGATTCAATTTTTGAGAGCTTTACGATCTTCGAGCCAATTTCACAACCCTATTTTAACTTGAGAATTTGAGAAAATATTACGTTCGGATATTGCATATTCGAACTTCCCATATTCAGGCATCCAATTAAGGGAGATCACGCTGGCACAAATTCACGTGTATGATAATATGACCTCCTTTGATTGAACCTCATAATGTAATATTTTCTCATAGAATTTTATTTTCGTGCGGCCAACCAACAAAGCAATGTTTCCATTAATCAAGGTCTTGTCTTTCTAACCATTTTTTCCTTATTGACAGAACCACCCATAGAAGAAAACACCTTGCCTAGCCTTTGGAGAGAGACATGGGAGTTCCCTCAAATTTCCATCAATTTGATCATTGAATATTTTGCACATCATTGATGGATATCATGACAACGGCTGTTAAATTTCTAACTTTCAATATACATAAATAAATAAAATAGAAAGATTTACATACCCACAATTCCTACTTATTCACACATAAGATATCTATCAACTAAATTTTGATATTTACATTAATATCATTTTTCTCTATACATCACAAGTTCTACTTCAATTTTAAAAATTAATGATAGTAATAAGTTTTATATGATAAGATGATTAGTGATATGTTTGGTGGTGTAGGATGTGGTTGGAACAGAGCATGAGATGCCTTGTTCAATATATATACAGTAAATTGAAGAAAACCCCCTTACATAGCTTCATTTTATTGCATAGTGCTTTGAATTCAACTCTCATTTCATAACAAAGGGCTCAACAGAATAAAAAAGGAATTTTTATTATTCTCCTCCTCTTGTTCAGGATGTTTCCTACTGCGTTGACAAGAAAAAAAAAGGTAAAAAGGTTGCTAGGAGGAAAAGAACAAGACAAAAAAATAAATTGGAAAAAAAATATTAAAAAACGAAGCCATGGACAGATCTTTACAGGGATAACTCTCCGTCCCCCTTTGTTTAAGGCAGATCGTTCTCGTCTTCTTGCTACAGCCGTGTTAACCAGAGATTGAAAATAAAGAAAAGGAGTGAGGCTGTGTCGCCATTATTCCTCTCTATTTGTTTACTGGTGCTTGGGAAGAATGAAGATAATTAACCATATGCTTCGTCAAAGCAGCCTTCCTCTGTGTAGATTGAGCAGAAGTTGGCACATTTACTCAGCAGCTAAAAAGTTTGAGGGAAAAAAATGTGAATATAGATGATAAAAATGGCACCTTGAAATGGTTTGCAGAGAAATCACAGGAGAGTTCCAAGACATCATGTACAAGGAGGTTCTTGCTGCTGCAGCTGCTGCTGATGCTACTGGTAGCCTAAACAAAACCCAAGAAGATACATATAAGAGACAGAAATTAAAAGCGCCAAAGTGAGTTTTTTTTTTTTTGGCTTGGAGAAACAGAAGATGGAAGAACTTGCTGTGTCGTCAAAGAAGGTAGAGTTCTCCGGCTGTCTTCTCTGCTTCTGGCGGGTATCTTCTACCGCCTTTCTTCTCTTACAGATCCCATTCCTAGCAAATGTAGTGCCATCTCCATTATCAGAAGAATAATAAAAGTTGAAGCACTCTTCTTCCGTGGCATGTGGAGGTCCAGAAGACGCATCTGAGAGCATTGACAAGTCGTCTTCTTCATCTTCATGAACAGAGACTTCTTTTCTTGGAGGAGGAGAGTAGCGGGTAGTGAAGCTGTCGTCATGTGAGTGGCAAAGGTACAGAGTCCAGCCAGATTGGCATCCACTGCTGCATTCAGAGAAGCCCTTCTGATCTCCATCTTCCACAAACTTCTCCAAGTCCTCAACTTTCTCCATCAAGATCTCTGCTTGATGAAATGAGAGCAAGTCGAATGCTTCTTTTTCTCCGTGATGCAGGTGAATAGTAGAAGTAGGAAAAGCAGGAGGAAAAGATGGGAGCTTTGCGCAGAAAAAGAAGAATTGTTTCGCACCCAAATCTCAGACCCATCTTGTCCTTTACCCGATCCATTCCAGGAACAACACCATCTCGGTTTCCTCGCTGTGGATGAAATTAAACTGCCAGTTGCACATTTGGGGCGTGTTGGTCTTGTTGTTGTTGCTGTTGTTGTTGGGAAGCGATCCTCCTCTTCTCTCTCTATATAGAAGGAGAGAGAAAGACTATACATAATTCACATGCAATACAGCGTGGCGATCTGTACGCGATACAGCTTCATTACATCTCTGGAATCCCGTGGGGACTAAAAAGCTGAAACAGAAAATACGTGTATGAATTTGGAGAGGCAAGTGTTTTTAGCTCTCTCTCTCTCTCTAAGCCGTTTGGTTGCCAATAAGATTTAATTTACATGAGATTAAATAAATTCTATAGATTTGAATTTATAAAATTTTGAAGGAGAAATCCGCAAATATATTTGATATTATTGAATTCAAATATGTCCTGAAGGCACCTTGAAGGTAAATTGTGCTGAAGATGACAAAAAAAAAAAAAAAAAAAAAAAAANAAAAAAAAAAAAAAAAAAAAAAAAAAAAAAAAAAAAAAAAAAAAAAGAGAAGGGAGAGGAAAAAAAGAGAGAGAGATAGAGCAATGTCACAGTATTTAATGGTCAATATTGTGTGACTTACACTTATGAAATGGGCCTCCTATTTATAGAATGAGTTTTAAATAAGATTACATATTGGACCTCTACGATGCCTAGCTATGGTGGGGGTTCTTTAGTCCATACTTGAACTTGGCCTGATAAATTCACAAAATATGACTGAGTGGCCTTTAGGCCGGATGACTAGAGAGTTGGGGAGCTGAACAGTAGAATAACACTAGGCCTGTCAGCCATTCGTCGGGAGCTTGAGTCCTTCGCGGTCTTTTTAACTTTGCTGGTGGTGGTATTGTCCTAGTGGGATTCCTCTGGATACGATTCTTTTTCCCTTCCTGTCGGAGGCGCACCGCTCTTCTGATCTCCAGATTGGTTCGGTTGTAAATGTATTTCTGGGCCCTCCATGGTAGATTTGCGTGAGGTTGCTTCATCCCTCTTATCTTTTGTGTGATGTTTTTGTAATTCGAGTTGGCATTTTTTTGAAGTACAAGTAAAATTGTTATGAGTGGAGATTGATTTGGTGAGCAGTGGGGCAGAGCACCCGGCGTCTCTGTGCTGGGTTTTGGGCACTTAAGCGCCCACTTGGGTGCTGCTCAAATAGAGAAGCTGGCGCCTATGCGTTAGCTTTGGGCGCATATGTGCCCATATAAGTGCATGTTTCCTTAAGAGTGTGACGCATAGATGCCAAGTTTTTGCCCCTATGCGTAGAAGCAGTTGTTGTCGGCAATTGGTTTTTAATCCTTATTTAGAGTGACGTAAGGTAGGCCTTGGTGTACTTCCTTTGGTATTCTTTGACTAGCATCCCAATGAAGGTGAGGAGTGTCAAAGAGTTGGATTTTGATGATTCAGACGAGTGGCTTGCGAGAGTTTTTAGACTGGCACCTTTTTGTTGTCTTTACAGGAATCAGAGCTTGCGTCGGATCGAGGAGGGAGAATTGTGGAGCGAATCCTGTAAGTTTTCTTTGTATGTAGAGAGAAAACTTGTGTGAGTTCTTTATAAAACGTTCGGAATTTCATAGTGAAAATTTCTGATGGTGTGGTTCTGTAGTTTTTTTTTTCTTTTCTCAAATGTTTTCACTTAAATTTTCGTGTGCTTTTCCAGTTGTTTTGATTGTGCTTTTGTTTTAATTTTTATTCCGGTTTTTTATCGAATAGGTGCGATCCCATTATTTCTCGGTGTAGTTTAGTCTCTAACTGATTCTAAGCTCCACTAAAGTTAGGAATTGTTTGTTGTGTTAATCTTATCATAAATCCCAATAAATATTTAATAGGATTTACTCGGATTTATCTTCCCCCGATCTTTTTCTTTTCTAAACCCCCCTAAATCCTTCTTCCAAATTCAAGGAAAATGGGGTTGAAAAAAGAGTTTTAAGAATATGTAAGATTTACAAATACCTTTTTTTTTTTTTATCATTTGGCAGAATTAAACATAAATCTTGCCAAATATCCCCGTAAATTCTCAATATAAAATAAAATCCAGACATATTTCACATTCCAATATTATACGAAATATAATGAATACAATAGGTACAACATATACAACCAATATAAAATCCTTACATTTTTTTTGTTATCTAAGTATACTTTTATTTCCAAACTCCGCAGTTAATATTGTTTCCTCCCTCACTCTCTCCTTCTCATCGGTGGTTGTACAATACATGCCAAATTTTTTTGTCACTAGTCCGGATGTGTAGACAACAGTCGCAACCTCCGATCTATTGCTGCATCACGTCCATTGTCTAAATAGAAAAATCACTCATAATATATATATAATTAACAGATATTATGGTATGATATCAAATTTAATTAGGTGTTTAGTCATAATTATCATCTCGATCACATGGGATTGGACAAACAAAAGTCTCAGTTTGTGCGGTCCTTGGTAAACTTTTTTGATGTTAATTTAATTTGCTTGTCCGGTGGTTTGTGTGCTCCCTGCCGTACTAACTGAGGTTAAAAATATATTAATGATGAGTTACTGTCGCCTCGTGCCTTCTGGCTGCCACATTGCCTTCAGATCGGGACGAAATACCAGTTTTGTAATTTCGTCTAATGTTTTGCATCGGAAACTTTGTTTCTTCTGCATATGGAACGTTTTGACAATTAATTTGATTTGTGATTCAGATCGAATTATTTAAACTAGCTGAGTTATTAGCTAAGCTTTTGAAAAGATTTTTTTTTGAATTGATTTTAAGCCGATCATAGCTTAACTCGAAATCGAACCGTTAACAATTCATATTCAAATTTTTGGATTGAAATTTTTTTGGGGTTGATTTTGAGTCTACCGAAACTCGGCTCAAAATAAAATCATTAACAATCTTAATCTAGAGTGAGCTATTTTGCACAAAATAATTAAACTAGTGTACTATGTGTACGAAGTTCGAATCCCCTTTGATGACGTGATCCTTAAGAAGGTGATACTCAAATTATTATGCATATTAGTAGTGGTTGAAGGCTCGTATAATAATCTCTAGTCATTTTTTAGAAAAATAAAAACAAAACAAAACTAGTGTACTATGATACACTAAATAAAAAAAAATATAAATCATTTTATTTCTAATGAAAAATACATCAGAACATAATTATTATTTTCTTTTTATGATTTATATGAAACTATATAGAATTATTTAAGTATTGATTTTGATGATAGCAGTTTTATTTTATTATTATTATTATTATTTTGTCCAACTCGCATTTTGAAATTTGTCTTTTTCCCAAACTGGAGGCCTCATTATTCGAGCCACATGTTGGTTCCTGTAGCTTGCATCCACCTATCATAACTCCCACGTTTTGCTTAGGTAGCTCTGAAGGCCTTATAGTACAAGAAACGGTACGCATACACTCAATTAAAATATTGATCAAATTTCGGACACATAAAAAGCAACCAAATCACCACTAATTGAAAGCTCTAAATGAAGGGTGATTGAATCAGCAGCACCAACTCCAAACCACAACCAACTGAATCTCTGAACAAATACTAGTAGCAGCAGCCTTTAGCCCCAAGAGAAGCCATAGCCATCAGGTAGCAGAAGTTGATCTTCGAGATCAAATACTTCATGTGGAAGTCCTCATGTTCAGACTTCAGGTGATATGGAGATCAGGACTTATCACAACCTAAAAATAAATCAGGAAAATAACATAATAAAATAGGAAAGAAATTATGAGAAAAGCTGAGCTCAAAATTAAATTACACCTACACCCAATAATATTAAATTTTCATGCAAGTACTGTGAATAACTTAAATCATTGATGTGAATATTCAAAAGTAACGTTCTCTATTTGATTTTTTTTTTTTTTGAGTGCTTTAGTTAATGTTTTTAGGACTTTTGTTCGAGACCTTTTTCTGCCTACTTCGCGTTTCTAACCGTTACTACAGTTGTGTTGTGGAACTTTTTTTTTTTTCTTTTTTGCTTTTTTTATAGAACTTTTTGTGGTGGTGGGAAGTTATTTTTTCAAGCCCGACTGTTATGTATGACTCATATACCAGATAAAGAAAAAATGTTGGAGTGGAATGGAGCGAACCAGCAGAGCGGAGCGAGCAAGCGAGTGTAGTGGAGCTTGCAAGCAGAATCATCTGTCCAATCAAGAGGAGTTTCGTTATGTGGGTTAGGGGTGCGGGGGCGATACTGTACAAGGGTAATTTTGTAATTACATATTGTAAATCAGAGTTATATATATATATATATATATATATATATTCACATGNTCCTTCATTTACCATAAATGCTAGTTTTAAAATTTTTAGAATATATAGAAATAATTTAATGTTAGATATGAATTAATTTAATTTTAGTGAATGATGCCACTAAAACATTTTTATAAATTAGATCTTTAAATGTATTCAAATGTTTAAAATGTGCATCAATATTTTATGATACTAGAACATCATCAATATAAATTAATATATATATAGTTAAAATGTGGATTGAAATATATCATTTATGATATGTGGGATCTCATATGAGGCATTTTAAGATTAAAATTGTATCACATTCCGTTTGTAGGGTCTAAACGGTGTTGTAAAGCTCATTTACTAAGAATATTTAGTTTGAATTTGCCACTGTCATGATTTAAAAATATCTTAGCTTTTGCTAGTCTATTAAGCAAATATCTTCTACGTGCGATTGTATATCTATTCTACTTTAAAACAAGTGGTTTATAAATTATAACTAGGCGAGATTTTTCTCGTTCTTCTCGTTCTTTTTCTGCAGTATTCATTACATTAAAATAATGTTCACATCCATGGAGCGTAGGAATATTGTTTTCATTGAAATTACATTCGTATGGTAAAACTACACGGTGTATTTTACGATTTCAAAAGAATATGAGATTATCTTCTACATATAGTACTTTAAAAATCCTTTAGAATAGAAATAATTCTCTCAAATATATATATATAAACTTGATGAGCAGTATTTCGAGCCAAAACGAGCCGAACACGAACGAACACATCTTAGTTCGTGTTCGGCTCATTAATTTATCGAACGAAATTAACGAGCTGAACACGAGCTTCTTAACGAGCCGAACACGAGCTGTTCGAGAACAATGAGCCGTTTTGACCACCCTAGGCAAGACCTGTTGTGAGGAATTTTAATAAAAGAAAAGAATTGACTATATAGATATTTTCTTTTGTAGTAAAGATTACAACTATCAGAATTGTGTTGAGCTTAGTAGCAGCAGAAGAGCTACATTTGTAGTAGGTGGATGTAAAGACAATGTTCTTACAAGGATACTTAAAAGAAGAACACTACATGGTGCAACCTCAAAGATATGATGTTCCGGACAAAAAAAAAAAAAAATTATTTGCAAATTGAATAAGAGTCTTTATAATTTGAAATAGGCTCCTAGACACTGATGCATAAGATTTGATAAATTTATGTTGACAATGGGTACACGAAGTGCCAACCAGTTCACTGTTGTTTCATTAAACATTTTGATAATTGATATATTGTACTTCTTTTGTATGTGGATGACATGCTAATTGTAGAAGCTTATATGGAGAAGAGCATGGTCTTAAATGAGCAATGTTCAAGGGAGTTTAAAATAAAAGATTTAGGTCCAACCAAGAATTATTTGAAAGAAAAGCAACATGCATAGGAGTGTAAATGCATTAAAGTTATCTCAGGTTAGATATGTTGAGAAGGTTTTGCAATGGTTGAACATGAGTGTGAAAAAACAGTATGCACGTCTTAGATAGTCATTTTAGGCTATTTATGGAATAATAAACTACGTCTGAATAAGAGCAAGCAAATATGAAAATAGCCCTATATATTTCAGTTGTTCGAAGTTTTGTGGATGCGATTGTATGTACAAGACTAGATATTACACATGTGGTGGAAGTGGTCAGCATGTACCTAAGAAATTTAGAAAAATATCATTAGGCGGTGATGAAGTGTATTTTCATATAGTTCAGGGGAAAAATAAACATAACACTTTACTTTGGAAGTACATAGATTGATTTATAAGGTTATATAGATTCAAATTTTGCACGGGCTGTTGATGGTAGAAGAAGTACAACATATTATATCTTCACTTCGGGGAGCATATTAGTGAGTTGAGTTTATAGGTTATGGAATGCTATTGCTTTATCAACTACTGAAGTTGAGTATATTGTTATCACTGAGAAAAACGAGAAAATTATTCGGCTACATAGCTTTATGTTCGAATTGGCAAGGAGCAAGGAAATAAGAGACTTCATAGTGATAGTATAAGTGTTATTCATCTAGAAAGAAGAAGAGAAAGAGTTCTCTTAAGGTGCAAAAGGTGTAGAGAGGCTTGAGTGTGGCTTAATTTGTACAATTTCTCTCACTTTTAATAGTGAATTTCTTTGTGTGGTGTGGCTCCATAGTATTTTCCCGTTAGGTTTATCCCATTAAATTTTGGTGTTTTTTGTATTTTTTTAGTTTTGTACGCTCTTGTTAAGTATTTTACTTCGGTTCTCTCGAATTGGTATCCACAAAATCTCTCTCAATAATCGTTTTTTTGGCCATCATTATCGCTGGCACCAAGGCCACCGTTGTCGAATCGTGCAACTACCATTGTGACACCACCACCCAACCATCGTTGCTATTCGAACCACAATTTGGATCACTGCTGTCCCTCCGCCACCACCTCTAATAGTGATAGCACCAATATGATCAAGTATGAATTTTTCAAACATCTAAAGTTAGGCTGAAGATTTCTCATTAGCACCTGTATATTTTTGAACAAATTAAGTAACATTGCCTAAAAATAGGGGGACAATTGACGTGTTATCAATAATTTTTTTATCAAGTACGAATATCGGTGCACTTTTAATAAGAAATCCTCTAAATTCAAATTCAAGATCATCCGATCCCCAATTTCAACATGCTTATAATCAAAATGATAGTTTCAACAAGATGAACCCAATGATGCAAAAATTTGTTCAATCTGGGTCCAATCTTGAAGCACATTTGGAGGCTCTTGGTTGTCGATTGAATTTTCAAATAAACTCCAAATTAGACATATTTATATATAGTCAAATCGTCGGCGACACTTGCTTGTAATCTTTGTAGTTTAAATACAATCGTTATTTCTAACACCTATATTTACGTTGTGATGTATAAAAAAAAGTATATTTTTTGTGTAAGATTGTAATATTGTTCTTCCTGTTGCAGGAGAAGAGCATATGTACTTAAAAACATATAGTGAATTGTCTTGATTGGGCTAAGCCCCGTGATTTTTTCCCTTTTCTGGGTTTTTTAACATAAAAAAAAAATTGGTGTCATTTCTCTCTATTTTTTATCTTTCCTGGATACATACAACGCTAAGACATTAAAATACTACCCCAACAGTGTGAATTTTTCGATACGTAACAATTACGATTTGAGAGTTTAACATTAAAAAATAATATTTTCATTTTCACACATTTCTAAGCCGATGATTAGACCAATTAGGGTTGTGCATTCAATAAATTCAGTTGGATTAGTTAATTGATTACAAAACCAATTTTTTTAAATGGCTTAGTTTATGAATTTGTTAAACTAAGTAGAAGATGAATTTGATTTAACCGCATTATAATTATAAAACCATTTCTTGTATATTAGGGTTTATGAGATAATATGTTAGCATTAGATAAGTTTTTTTTTGGGCATTTACATACATACCACCCAATTATTATGTATTTACATATATACCTTCTACTTTATTTTTTATGTTTATACCAACCAAATCTTTTTTATCACATAAAAAATATGACTTTTTTATAAGTTCTAAAAATTTGCAATACACCTTTCGAGGCAGAACTATCGTATATATGTGAAAATTAAAATTTAGCTTTTGGATATGCAAATATATAAGAATTAAGTGGTATGCATGCAAATCATCCTAAAGGTTTCCTAGGGGCCTGCACTGTTCCCGGCATAATGATCGCTAGTTACTAGTAAATACTTATTCCGATTATAAACAACAACTAGGGCTGTCAAAATGGCTCGTTGTTCGCGAACAACTCATATTCAACTTATTAAGAAGCTCGTTTTCGGCTTGTTCTCTATGTTAACAAGTCGAACTAGAACAACAGAAACGAATATTTGTTTGTTCGTGAGTGTTTGTCATGCAACATATATATTTGATGAGTAGTATTTTCTTAAAAAAATTTAATTGACTATAAGGCTAAAAAGATTTACAATCAATTAAAATTATTAATTAAGAAAATAGAATAAAAATTATTAAATTAGATTCAAATGATGTTTTAAATATTGTCCCAATTTTTAACATCTTATGACTATGTTATTAGAGTTGTCAAAACGACTCTTTATTTGTGAACGGCTCGTGTTCGGCTTGCTAAGCGAATTAGCCGAACAAGCTCGTTTACACCCCTTATCAAGAATGAGAGTATTTTAAACAAAACAGTTGCTGTGGTGTAGTGGTTATCACGTTAGTCTTACACACTAAAGGTCCCCAGTTCGATCCTGGGCAGCAACAATTGATTTTTTTTTCTTTTTTTATTTAAGATGAAAATGCAATTATGTATTTACATTTCAAGCACCAAATTTCAAAATTTTCATGTGTGCCTTGTTTATGGATGAAAACAAACATTTTATTTTTAAGTTAAAAATTAAAATTAAATTAAAATTTTTGATGTAATATAAATGATTTGAATGGTATAAACGTAAATAATAATGGGTAGTATTTATGCAAATGACTTTTTTTGAAAAAAAATAAAATAAAATTGGGGCAATGACTAATTTTTATATTCATAGTATTAATTATAGTTTGTAAATGAATCGATAATTGGACAGATTTTATACTTTGTTAATTTGGTTGGATTTATTAAATTTTTGAGTTTATTTTTTAGTTTATAATAAGAGTTATTTGTATATGGATTAATTATTCTATTTTAGGTTTTAAGTCATTCAAGGAATTAAATGTTGAACCCAAATGTCTTGAGCATGTATGACAATGGGAAAATATTTTCATACGAAATACGCACGCAATTATGCATGCGTGCTCCAATAACCCCGCAATACACTTATAAGAACTTATGAATAACATCGAAATAGAACCCGCAAAGGATATTGAGACTATATTTTATTTAAGTTAATACCCAGTAACCTGCCAATAACCCCTCAATAACCCTGAAACAGAGGTTATTAAGGGGTTATTACGCACGCAGAGCTGCGTGCGTATTTCTTAAGGAAATATTTCCCGGACAAGTGAGGAAGCAAAGAATGAACAATGTAAAACTTATGTCTAGAGTCTTCACTTATCGATTCACCTCCTATTTATACGTGTAGGAGATACCTTGAGCACATAATTACCTTTTAAACCCTTTCTTATGGAAGGAATGTGGGGGTATTGAGGTCATTTACACAATATATTTCATTATTCTAATAAATAATATTGATTGATGGTGGTATGATGCTTATTCAGTAGTGATAGACCAGTGTCTAGTTTTTTGTTATGGAAATCTTAGTGATTTTTTTGATGCAATGTTAAAAATTTAAGTGACACGTATATATATATATATATATAGATATAGATATAGATATACACACACACACACACACACACACACACACACACACANTATAATCAACTAAAATAATTAATTAAAAAATAGAATAAAAATATGTTAAATTCTATTTAAATGAATATTTTAATATGAATAATAAGATTTAAATCTTGTCTTAATTCTTAACATCTTACAACTATGTGACTAGGGTTGTTAAAACGGCTCGTTGTTCACGAACTGCTCTTGTTTGACTCGCTTCACAAACAAGCTAAACACAAATAATTTTTTTGAGCTCGATATATAAACGAGCTGAACACCGACAATGATATTTTTTAACGGGCCGAACACGTGCTGAGCTCGGGCTCGCTTTACACCTCTAGTTTTGAGCATACTTGTATCCATTTTTAAGCTATCAATGATTTCTTTGTTTNCGCGCGCGATTGTGCGTGTGTTTTGAAGGCTTAGGGTTTATATTATTCTTTAAAATTGTGTACTAAGTGACATATCTCAATNTGCGCGCGCTTGTGCGTGTGTTTTGAAGGCTTAGGGTTTATATTATTCATTAAAATTGTGTACTAAGTGACATATCTCAATATAATTTTGAAAAAAATGATCATGAGACATGCTCAGGAAGTTGGTGTTTTTCTACGCAATTCGTAAGATTTGCGGGTCAAAAAATTACGGATTTGATTATTAAATAATTTTAATTTATAATTTGATATAAAAATANGATCGCGAGACATGCTCAGGGAGTTGGTGTTTTTCTATGCAATTCGTAAGATTTAAGTGACATATCTCAATATAATTTTGAAAAAAATGATCATGAGACATGCTCAGGGAGTTGGTGTTTTTCTACGCAAATGTTAAGATTTGCGGGTCAAAAAATTACGGATTTGATTATTAAATAATTTTAATTTATAATTTGATATTAAAATAGTTCTTATTTTATTGTACTATGAAAATGATTCTTATTATGTATTTCTCTACACAAAGCCTAGACATACATATCGAGATTTGCAATGGGATGCGTGCTACAAATTTCTACTCTGTTGTTTCATTCACATGACATTGTTGGTACTCTCAGCTGCAAGTCGTTGCTTTTTATTGATTTGGTAATACGAAGATAGGTGACATTGAAGATGCGAATGAAGATTAAGGGCTCGTTTGGGGTAGCTTAAAAGTGCGGCGACGTTTTTGAAAACGCCGCCGTGCTGTTTGGTTCCTGCATCTCCCCTGTGTTTTTAAAACCTACGTTTCACTGTTTAGGCTAAACAGTAAACACGGGCCTTTACCTGCGTATCGCGTTCGCGGCCTCATTTTTCCCTCATTGCCCTCGCTAGCCGCTAGGCCTGGATCATCTCCCTAGCGATCGTCACCCTAGCCACCGAGAAGAAGGTGATTTTTCCAGAATCATTTGTTTTCCAAACGCACAAACCAAACAGTTAGCCAACTTATCTGGATCAGCTGCTCATCAACAAATTATTAGGATAAGCTGGATAAGCTGCAGCCGCCCCAAACAAACCCTAAAAGGATGTTGACACAAATGTGGATGTTAGAGAAAAATAATTTATTATAATGATGGTTTTAGAGAAAATTAACTATGTGTGAGATTATTTGGAACTTTTGGATTCATATTTTATTGTCTTACTGAATTAGGAGTGACACATTTGTATTATCTTATTTTGACATCTTACTTTGATATTTGTATGTTATTATTATTATTATTATTATTTTAATATAATGGGTTATTTTTGAATTTCACATCTCAAAATGTATTGTCTCATCGACAAATAACATCTTGATATCTGATTATGNATGACTATGTGTGAGATTATTTGGAACTTTTGGATTCATATTTTATTGTCTTACTGAATTAGGAGTGACACATTTGTATTATCTTATTTTAACATCTTACTTTGATGTTTGTATGTTATTATTATTATTATTTTTATTAATATAATGGTTTATTTTTGAATTTCACATCTCAAAATGTATTGTCTCATCGACAAATAACATCTTGATATCTGATTATGTAATTTCAAACCTTAGATCAAATTTTATTTTTAATTGTTTATGATTGTGGACAAAGGCAAGACATCCAAAAACCTTAAGTGAAGACTTGAAATATTTGGTGTGTTTTGAAAGCATTTGAAAACACAGATTTGAGCTTTAAGCCAAAGTACATTAGCCGGAAGTTGATTTATGAGGCAGGTAGTGTGTTATCAAAGCGCAAAAAACAAGGCATTGTGAAGGCTTTATTTTTGGTTCAATGTGCAAAGAGCTTGGGCAAGTGGCACTTTTATTAACAAACCATTAATATGTTATATAAAATTATTTATGTATAAGTACATTCATAAAATATTATAAAACGTAAATTATAACTTAAATGCTGATATAAAATATAAAAAATGATACCTAACTTAAAAGGAAAAATATTGAGTGTTTTATTCTTTTGAAAATTTAAAAATTGAAGTAAAATGTTTTGGTACTAATTAAAACTTTTTCTAAAACCTAGACTTTTTTGGTTCACCCTCATTGCCTAAAAAAAGAAGTATTTACATGCATTCAACCAAAGTCATATGTATTTACATATCTAAATCCAAATATATTATGTAAAAATTAAAGATTTGTTGTTAGATATGTAAATACATAGGAATTGAGAGGCATGTTGAGTAAATTAAAGCTTTGGCGAAAGTTGAAGGAAGCCCCCTTGAACTCTTAAACATGACTATCCACTGTTTGTGCTCCTTTGAACACCAGACTGAATCTTTATTTACTGTTGTTAAATCATGAATGAACCAAAAAGCTTTGAATCACACTTTAACAAAGCAAAGTGGCCGTCAAGCACTTTGCTTCACTTTGCAAGTGAATTGCGCTTCGAAGCGTGCTTTTAAAAAAATTGGAGTTAGAAGACACGCAAATGGTGTCACCCCAATAATTGGAGTATTAAGGGGAAGTCTTATGGATTTAGCGACCTTTAAGAGATGTTCAATTTTTTGTTCCCTTATACCATTTTGTTGAGGTGTGTTGGGCAAGAAATTTGATGGATAATACCACATGGTTTTGGCAACTTTCAAGAATAAGGTTAAAATATCATATACCTCTATCATAATGAATGATTCTGGTTCTATCGGAGTATTAGATTTTAATTATATTGTCAAAGTTTTTGAAGATTTGTTCAGCATCGTGTTTATATTTTTGTTAAGTATAGTAGATACACGAGAATAATTGTCAATAAATGTGATGAGCAACGCTTAGAGTTAAATTTTGGCAGTTTGAATGAACCGTAGATATCACCATGCACAAGGTAAAAAAAGATTTGGTGGCTTTATTAGGTTTAGTTTTGAGATTAGTTTTTTTGGCATTTGACAAACTAATAGATTTTACATTTGGTAATTTACTTATTACCAAATTAGGAAGGAAATAAGTTTTTAAGAATGGAAAACAGAAATTGCTTAACATTTACTGTTATGACATTATTTGGTCCCTTTTTCAAGGGATGAAAGATACTTTTTGATAGCAAAAGCATGGTCACTCTCTTTGGTATAATCATTAACGTAGTATATCTGACTTGACTAATATTGCCAATCTTCTTTCTTAAATTTTGGTCCTCAAATCTACAAAATTTTGATGAGAATGTGGTTTTACATATGTTGTTTTTTGCCATCTTGCTTGTTCTTGAGAGATTGCAATGGTGATTCCAAACATACGAACCAGAAATCAGACAAAACTCAGAGGTAATTCTAATGTCCTATGTCCTTATATTCAATGATAATGATCCATCGACAATTTTGACTTTAATATTTCTAGGTTAGGGAATATATGATTAGAATACATGTGCACGACCTACATTGTGATCCAAAATTTTTGAATGAATAAATTTGGATTTTGGGCCTTCTTAGTAAAGCTAGAGCAAGCGAAAAAAAATGCAAGTTGGCAATTTTTTCTCTTGTTATCCTTGTTAAGTTTTTGCTTTTAGTGTCTTTGTTTGGACTTCGGGATTGATCTAGTTTTCTAGCTTGTTGTTAAGTTCTATTTTATTTATTTTTTTGTTTGTGTGATTGGTGTTTTTACAGATCATGCTAGAGTTACTTTCTTTCCATACATTGAGTCATTCCTTGTTTTTTTGAAGGTTCTGGTAATATGACCAGATTGTTTAGTTTTGAAAGTACTTTTAATACCTGCAAGTATCATTTTTCATCTATTTCCCTTTTCTTCAAACTTCAACAAATGCTTCAATTGCAGGAACAAATGAAACCGAGGTTTCTACCATTGAATGCATAAAATTTTCATTGAGAATTGCAAGGAAATCATTAGTTTTTATTCTCTCACAAGTTTGATGTATTTAATTGCACACTCCCCACACTAATTGTTTATATTGATGATATTCAGTTCTTGCAAAATTCTGTTTTTGGTGAAGTAGTTAGTAATATTCACGCTTCTTTATTGGCCATAATACCATGTAATTTACAAAGTCGGATCACGAGCTTGATCCGTAATTTACACAGTTGATTGACATTTTTAAAGGTTAGCATGCCATTTTGCCTTCCTACCAAATTTCTTGTGTGCTCTTGTAGACCAAGTATAAGGTTCTAATATGTTCTTCCATAGAATTGATTAGCCATAAATTCACGAAGCCATTATTTGCATCCCATGATAGAAAGGAAGGGTTGACCATTCTAGATTGGCACATGTTACCATTTCCGTAGCATATCTTTTCTCTTTCTGGGATCAGCATTTGGATCGAGCAATACCATTGGAAGTTCTTCCTATTTAATTTCTAAGAAATAATTTTAAGAGGTGAGTGTTTTATGTGGACTTCTAAATATATGCTATGGCTTGGTATGGTGGAGGGAGAACCTATCTTCTCTTCTTTGCTAGACCTGTTAGGCCCTTCTTGTAACCGTCAGCAGTAGCTTAGGCAGCATTTAGCTCTTATACGATAGACAAAGGGAATCGAAGTGAAATACTGGAGAAGAATCAATTCACACGCAAATGAGTAAGCACCGTATTAGAAATTGCATTGAGAAGTGCTAACTTAGTGCTACCCGTGGCCTGTAAGTCATCAATCTGCTGGTTCTAATGCCAGGTTGCCAATCCCCATTGTTAACAACTGAGTCACTGTGCTTGGCCGCCGCTAGCTTGCAATTAGCCCTTGATCCGTGAACAGTCCATCCCCCAAATACCTCCATTCAGTAGCTTGAGTGTAGAAAAATTTCGTTTCTTATTATAGGTATCAAAGGGTTGCATCTTTTAACAAAATCAACAGGGGGTTGATCTTCATCTACGGTATTCAAAAAGCTCTTTAAACTAGTTTTAATTATTAGAAGGGAATAGAAGCTGAGAATAAAAGGTTGTATAATATATAGATTTAACATCTCACGTAATAAACANTAATCCCTTTCAGATTTAGTTTAGAAGATGCTAAGCTCTCCATATGTGATATGTTTAAATTCTAGTTTATGCTGATCCATGTTCTGTGGGAATTAGTAGTTACTATTTTGGGTTTGCCTGACCTATTTTGCAATATTATTTGTAGCCCCATCAAGATGTGAAAGATCTATAGTGATGTTGTTGTTAATTGCTGCAGATTTTTTATTTTAGGGCATTTGCATACATACCACCAAATTCTTATGCATCTTTACCCTAACACCTAACTCTTTTAATTTCTTAGAAAGTCAAGTACACCTTTTTAATGTAAAAATTGAAGTTTAGGTGTTAGCTGTGTAAATACATAAGAATTAAGTGGTATGTATGCAAATTTTTTTTTCTTCTTTTCTCTCTCCTGGCATAGTCATGCAATGGTCTTAAATATGGGATCTGAAATTTTTTGCCTGAAGATGGATGATTGTTCAAAAGCTTGACTGGATTTTGAAATAGATTGAGCTTTTGATGGAGATGGGTGAGCAAACTGAAGAGTCAGATTTGGCTTACTTTGAATGCATTTGGTTTGTGGTTTATACGTACGATAAATGTATAATGTGTATATGGTTTATTGATGCTTGCAGGGATATAGTTTCTGAAGGAAAAATCAACTAGAGCTTTAATCTTGTTTTTACTTGAAGCTGAAATGCTGATTCTTGCTTGAATATGTTCTTTTAAAACAATTTTAGGTTATTTATATGTTTTTGATAGTGTGATTGGTTCTGTGTTAGAAATCTATCCTTAAATGTCTTTATTAGTGGGCATTTACTTACATAACACCCAATATCTATGTATTTACATATCCACCACCCTAATCTCTACTTTTTATATTTCACTCAAATCCTTCATTTTCCCTAAATGCTAGTTTTTAAATTTTTAGAATATATAGAAATAATTTAATTTTAGATATGAATTAATTTAATTTTAGTGAATGATGCCACTAAAACATTTTTATAAATTAGATCTTTAAATGTATTCAAATGTTTAAAATGTGCATCAATATTGTAGGATACTAAAACATCATCAATATAAGTTAATATATAGTTAAAATAGGGATTGAAATATATCATTTAAGATATGTGGGATCTCATATGAGGCATCTTAAGATTAAATTGTATCACATTCCATTTGTAGTGTCTAAACGGTGTTGTAAAGTTCATTTACTAAGAATATTTAGTTTGAATTTGCCACTGTCATGATTTGAAAATACCTTAGCTTGTGCTAATCTATCAAGCAAATATCCTCTATGTGAGAATGTGTATCTCCATTCTACTTTAAAACAAGTGGTTTATAAATTATAACTAGGCGAGATTTTTCTCGTTCTTCTTGTTCTTTTTCTGCAGTATTCATTACTTTAAAATGATGTTCAACTCTACGGAGAATACGAATATTATTTTCATTGAAATTACATTCGTATGGTAAAACTACACGGTGTATTTTACGATTTCGAAAGGTTATGAGATTATCTTCTACATATAGTATTTTAAAAATCCTTTAGAATAGAACTAATTTTCTCTTGAATATCTTGTTCCTTTATTTTATCGGAAATAAACTTTATTTATATATCTTGTTTCAACTAATTTATGTCATGTTCATTTCATTTAAAGTGGTCTCTTTAGGACCAATTATACCATACATTCAATTCCCATTTCATCAAACTTGGTGATTGAGATAATTTTTATTAAGAATGGTGTTTCTAGAATAATATGCTTGAGAAATTGGCAAGCAAAGAGCTTTTTTGTAGATAACATCATTTGTTATTGTATATTTTATTTGGCTTTTATTTTCAATTGCAAAGATTAATTTTTTAATGGTTATTTTCAAATTATTTAAGGGGTATAATTCCCTCATGTCTACAATTCATACTGACACCACTATCTACTAAAGTTGTAAGATTTTTAATTATGAGTTCCTAGTTTTTAGTTAGTTTAATGGAAATTTACAATTTATGTATTGTAGCTTTTTATAGTCATTGTAAAGGGATATTATTTTCTAGATGCTATTCTTCTTGTATCTCTCTATTATTTTCAATATTACATCAGTATTACACATGTAGAAGTAACGTGCATAGCCGATGAAATCACACCACGACACCCCGCGCGATAGGGAAAAAAAACGGCGCAGTAACACGGAAAATATTCCCCCCTGTGTTATTTATGTGTTTTTGCGTGTTATTCATGTGTTATTGCATGTTATTCATGTATTATTGATGTGTTATTGTGTTATTATAACATCAAGAATATTCTCAGGACACAATAACGCATGAATAACACACAATAACACATAAATAACACGAGGAATATTCCCGCAAGAGAAAAAAACGGCGCATTAACACGGGGGAATATTCTCCCCAGTGTTATTCATGTTTTATTGTGTCCTGAGAACATTCATGGTGTTATAATAACACAATAACACATGAATAACACACAATAACACATGAATAGCACGGGGGAAAATATTCCCTCGTGTTACTGCGCCGTTTTTTTCTCTGTCGGGAATATTCCCCGTGTTATTCAGATGTTATTGGGTGTTATTCAAGTGTTATTGTGGCAATAACACATGAATAACACGCAATAACACAAATAACACAGGGGTGAATATTCCCCATGTTACTGCGCCGTTTTTTTCCCTGTCGCGCGGGGTATCGTGACGTGATTTCATTGGCTACGCACCTTACTCCACGTGCGTAGTACGGATGTAATATTTTTCTCTAAAGTGAGGTAATTCTCAATTTTTAAATTTATTAGCCTATTATAAGTATGATTTTGATTAGCTTTAATTAAGGTGATTTCTCTTTTAAATTGGTTAATTTCATCTTTTAAATATGTTATGGTAGTTTTTGATTTGTACCTCCTACTGATAAGATCAAAAACTTCTTTCATGAAATATGATGTTGATTCTTTTAATTCAAAATCATCAATTTTCTTATTATTTTTATGATCATTAACTTGAGCTAGAACTTGGATTATTTGATTTTTCTAATCATTTGTTAGGACATTTTTATAATATTTTTATGATCATTAACTTGAGCTAGAACCAGAGATAACTAAGAAGATATTATTTCTTTTTTATGTTTGTTTTAACCATTTATATATTTTTAATTTGTTTAATTTTTTCTTCTTTATATATTTAATTGCATGATGTCCTATTTTTCTATGTTAATAAAATTTTAATCGAGAAATTCTTTTCTTAAATTCTTAGAAAAATAATTTTTAGAATGAGATGGATTATCTTCTCTCTATATATATTTTTCTTCTTGAATTCTTTTTCAGTTTTCTTCTTCTTTTTCATTAAAGAAGTATGTGATATATTGCAAGCAAATTGCTCACGAAATTGATCCAACTATTTTCTTTCTAGGATTCTTTCTCCTTTAAGCTGATGATTGATAGAACCAAATGTTATGAAGAACTGATGATACAGAAAAATATACGTGCCGACCAAATTGTATACGGAACTGAGTTTGTGTATCAATCCAATGAGAGACGGGTGAACTGAGAAATTTACATAATAAACTCAATATTGAAATAGTTAGAACAATCTCATTGAAGCTATTCACTGAAGTTACAAGAGAATCTTTAAGTTTTCTCCCACTTTGAGTACAAACAATTATAAGCACAAACTTATTCTCCCTTAGGAGAACTCTCACACACACTCACACTCTTTTAGGATCCCTTCAACCAAGCATGTTGAATGTGGTGTGCATTCTCCTCAAAATCTTGTACTGTATCCCTCTCTACTAAGTATTAGAATACTTTATAATGACCAAATCTTTCCAAATGGTTTGAATTGTATATATTTATCATTCCCTTCATGAACAATGCCTTGGCCCTCAAAAATGGCTCCTAGGTGTTGTAGTTGGTTCTGGGCACGCAGGCTCCCAACACTAGTGGTTGGGCACTGGTTTATCCTTGTTCAGTCCGATTTGAGTCTACCTCATCACCTTCACATGTACATTGCATATAAAACGACAAATAGCATGAAAATTAGTAAAATACATAAATAAAAATATCATAAAAAAAACTTGCATATTTGTGACACATCAATGATTCAACTTGATTTCTGAATATATTTTTAAACCAATTTTAATGCAATTATTAATTATATTTTGATTTATTATCATTTCATACGGAATGATTCCGACTAAAATATACGAGGACTCTTTTTTCCTTTTCAATAAAAAGGTTATGGAATGCTTTAATAAGTTTTTTTTTTTCAATGCGGAATAACCACGTCATAGAGTTATATTGTGTACTTATAAACACATTTTTGCGCCATCTCAAATGTGTTAGTAGTAGATATCTTAACTTTCCTAATAATGATTTTGTTTTTTTTACCATTATTAAGAACATTTCCTATAAAATATTCTAAAATTGTAATTATGTGAGTAAACTACTTCCATAATAAGAATTTTAACATCTTATAACTTTGTTTTTCTTAAAAAAAATTATTTTTATTCATCAGTGAGATAATTATCTCACAATCTTTTAATAATATTGTAAACTCACATGTATTTATTTTGGCTAAAAGAACCCGAACTTCATTTTAATAATGTTGTTGTGGTATATATAATTATTTTATGGAAAGTCTCTTGAATTTGAGTCTTTGTTTATCCATCTATATTCTAATCATAAACTTAAGTGACCTCATAAACATGCTGATATTGCTCATTATTTTCTTCAAATAAGACACATTGAGGAGTTGACATTATATCATAATATTTATCTAAGGGCCTCTTTTGATATTTTATTTTACTTATTTCTAAAGGATTTAATTCTAAATCCTTAAATTGATCGTGGAGATTATTGCTTTTTTAGTCAGATAATGCATCAATTGATTATTTTTCTAAAGTTCTTTCTTCAAATTCAAAGTTAATTTCTTATATTGTAGCAAAATTATTATTATTTCATGAAAATATTGCATATTAGTTCTAAATTAATGTTAAATTTAGGATGTAATTAAATAGCTGAATCTTCTCTATCAATATATAATGATTG
Source organism: Phalaenopsis hybrid cultivar (assembly GCA_002079205.1). NCBI lineage: Eukaryota > Viridiplantae > Streptophyta > Magnoliopsida > Asparagales > Orchidaceae > Phalaenopsis > Phalaenopsis hybrid cultivar. The sequence continues at coordinate 65,307 of JXCR01082900.1, forward strand.
GCTTATTGAACCTTTAGGTTTGATATTTTTTGGAACTTTTTCAAATATTTTTTTCTGTTTTATTTTCTATCTAAGATAGATGCCTAAGCATAATTTGTAAAGTAGTATTTGTATAATTAAATTGTTTTATGATATTTTTGAATTAATTTATGGTTGTTGCTTTGGTACTAACTTTACTGAAGGCTGAAATTTCTAAATTTTTTAATTTACTATTAATATTATTTTTTATGATTGGGGGATAAATATATTCTATCATTTCTCCTTTTTCATTTTGTCATTTTCTATTAATCATGATAAGATCTAATTTTTTAGTATATTTTTTGAAAAATCATATTACAAATGAAATGATTGATGTACCTTGTCAATAATATTTGCCAAATCTTAAAAAAATATTTAAGTGATTATTTTTTTTTCTTTTTGATTTGGTAACTATAATGTACCACTATAAATTAGGAATATTTTGGTTTTTGAAAATTCTTAATAAGAATTTATCTACTTTTACTTTTTTAGTTCGTAATTCATCTAAAACTAAAATTTATTTTAGAACGAGTCTTATTCTCACTGTAAGTAATATTTGATTATTAATGATTTGAATAGTATTAACTACTTAAATTGGTGATTGTTCTTCTCTTTTAAGAACTCGATCATTCTTTCATTATAGTAGTTGATAATATTGATATTCCAGGAAGGGCAATTGATTCCCTAAGATTAAACCTGACTTCAACATCTCCATTTGTTGTTTGAATTATTTGATCCATATCTTGGTTAATGGTAGGTTTTGGGGGGACAATTATAATTATTGTACATTATTTAGGGAATGGAGCTTCATTAATCTAATTATTTTATTCATAGTAATATTCCATGCTAACAATTTTGTTTAAATAATTGCTTTTTTTGTTTGGATGAACATTTTTCTTTATTCTAGAGCATGAGGTATTCATTACCTTAAAATATATTCTATAAATTAAGGATATGATTTCTGATCCAATATGGAAATCATAACTATTTAATTGCAATTGAAGGTTAATTGCTTCAAATAGATTGACATCAGTTAAAGATATATTACAGCTAAGGAAAGTATTAAAATAGATTGACCCATGAAGCAAACTATTTTTAATCACTCCCATAAGAGATTCTTCCCATTTTAGGCGTCTACCATATCTTGAATAAGCGAGGATTGAGATGCTTAATCCTTTAAAAGTAAGGGGTTTAAATGCAATTTAAATTAATCATACATGTGTATATTTATATTCTTGTAAATATTTTTGAGGTCATCTGGATTCAATAAATGAATCACCTTTTTATTCAAATCTATTGAGAAAAATTGTTCAACTATTTTAATTACACTTTTACCTTTGAAATCAAAGTTACCGATTTTATAAATAAAAAAATTTCATCGTTTAAAATTGTCCACTTATTATGATCCTCTTAATTAAGAGGGTATCCAATTATTTATGCATTCTTAATGTAGAAGGTTCTCATTGAGAGTGTTCTATATAAAACATAATTAAAATTACTACTAGAATTAGAAGAAGATGCCATGCATTAAGGAATAAGAGACTCTTATCGATAAATTTGCATAGTAATTTGAGTAAACATAGTTTATTGTTTACTGTAAAATAAGTAATAACTATGGTAGTAAGTGACATTGTTATCTCAGATAAATGCTGTTTATTTTGCCCTCCTTTAGGCGAGTAGGTTTATGTCATTGGTTTTTCTATCTATATACTGACTATCATCGATTTTTATAGAATATTAAACATTTTCCATTACATCTTAGTCTTACACCTCAACGATCATAATTAAAGGAATTTTTCCCAATCAATGCAAGAATTCAAAAGCTTTTTCTAAATCTGAAGGTTTTTGCTCATCCTACACTATAATAAACAAAAATGGTATGTTTATTTAGTCATAATATCCAATTAAAGATTTCTAAGATCCGTAAAGAATTTAACTTGATTTTTGTATTATGACCAGAGGCTATTGTAAGAGCCTCTAGCCACTCCTAATGTGCCTAACTATTCAAGTACCACCTTCTTAAGGCTCATGTTGCCAGATGGGCCAACCAATAGGCCACGACACACAACACTATATATAAGAGTTCATTTTAACACACACAATGATGATTTTTAAGTGCTCGCAAAAAGAAAAAAACCAAACTCTAAGACTCCAAATAAAATTAAATAAACTAAAAATGGGCGCTTACATTATAATACATAATGGTGGGTGGTCACTACAACTGAATTATGTTATTATTTAATGGGTGGTCTCCACAAACACCATCTTTTTTGGGCTGATGTTAGGTGTCTTTAAAACCATATCTTTTAGATTTTGACATCTGATCTCTTGGGTTTGAATCTAGATTCTGTGCTAAGCCTTCATCGACCTAATCTTTTGAGTCCGTCATCGACCCGTCGACTTGTTATGTTCTATCTGTTCCTACTTAGAACACATCGGAAAATCTTCTAAAATTATTGATCATTATTAGCGATTATCGGTTGTTTTATTTTTTCTTTTACTACCTTCAAATAATTCTAAAAAGAAGTTTTCACTAAATTTGTGGAGTATAACTTCTCATAAGATTTCATAATAACATTTATTTATTTTAATTTAAAATTTTTATTTATTTGAGACCACCATTTTAGTAAGATTTGTCTCTGTAAACATATCTGAGATAACATTCTTTTCCTTAACATAATTTTCCAACTCCATATCTGTGAAATTTGACAATACGTAAATAAATGGGTGTGGCATGAACCTTGAATTATTGTTGGGTTCAATTTAACCCAAGCAACATGCTTGCCTTTTATGCTGTTAGACAAAATTTCTAATTCTGCAAGAAAATTATTCCATAAGTGGTAGAACCATGCAAGAAAATCTCTTGATAAAATGTATATATTTACAATGAAAATTCAAGAGTGTTTCCTCTTGGTATTTGCTAAGAAAAATGCTTTCATCATAATATTTACATAATTAAAAAAAATGTTGAATTTATGTACTATAAATTGGACTATAAAATTATCGTCCTATCTTGGTAGGGGTTTAACTCCTGGTCTATATGATGTATGATATTATGTATAACACATTTGCAATGCATAGTTATTTCACAAAATTTATCGTTGATGGATTACGAGCGAGGTAAGATTATGAGACCAAGTAATATTCTTATTTGAACTAGTTTAAACTTTGGAGTTTAGAGGATGACTATTCAATGAAATGCTGGAAAAAAATTATCTCTTGAATACTATATAAGAATCCTTACAATCATAAACTACTTTTTTCCCTATATTAAATGGATTTTTATTCAATGCTAAGTCATCACAAAATTACTTTCAATCAAGACCATTATCCCGTCAGTAATCATGTTTATGCACACGAGTAATCAAATATAATATTTATTATTTATGAGTCATTATTAAATTTTAATCAGGAATGAATCTAATTGATCTTTTAATAAGAAATTATTCGAAGTTAAATTCAAAATCATTTGAGCCCTGATTTTAGCAAACATATAGTCAAGCTGATTGTCTCGACAAGATAAACTCATTGTTCCCAAAAGTATTTTAATTTGGGTCCAATTAAGTTCGGATCCTCTCATTAAAGTACATTTGAAAGATTTAGATTGTTAATTAAATGGTTGAATGAACTCCAAATTTGACAAATTTATAACTAAATGGATCGTCTCGATGAGAGGAATCCAATAAATCAAAGAATGCTAAATTTTGAGGTCATTTAGGTATTCAAATTATTAAAAGTTTATCATTGATAACAAAGATTATCATGGACCGTCTGATTAGGTGGTTAAGAAAGTTATGTATCAAAAGACCAAAATACCATTCCCCAAAAAAACAAAAAATAGACCCCCATATCTTCACTGAAGAGAGAAGGAAAAAAGAGAATTTCCATAACTTTCCATGGAGAGAAGACTCGATGAGTAGCCACCGTCCTTTATAGCCACTGACCACCATTGACTACTATTAACCACCATTAGTCATCACCGCTTACCGCTGCCGACCACCCAGCGTTTGTGACCCCTGGTTGTAATTTTTGTAATCCAAATATGATCGATGTGTCTAAAACATGTATTTTCTTATGATGTACAAAGACTAAGTTTAATTTTTGGTATAAAATTTTAATCCTATTCTTCTTGTTATGAAAGAAGGGCACATAATATGTTTGTGATCAATATAAATGTATTCTTCTTCTTTGCACCATATATTGTTGATTGATGCTGACAAACTGAAGTGCTATTATGAGGTCACTTAAGTTGATGACTCAAACGAGTGAGTGTTTTCTGTGGATGCAGTCGTTAATGTCAAATTAGACATGAAAATTGGTAGAATTACTATATGACAAAAATGTATTGCAAAATAAGTCGATTTATATTTTGAAAGAAGAATTAGATGGTAGTAACCGCTATAAGGCAAGACCTATTGTGAAGAATTTTAACAAAAGAAAAAAATTGACTACATAAATATTTTCTTCTGTAGTAAAGATTACAACTATCAGAATTGTGCTGAGCTTAGTAGCAGCAGAAGAGCTACATTTGTAGTAGGTGGATGTAAAGACAATGTGCTTACAAGGATACTTAAAAGAAGAACACTACATGGTGCAACCTCAAAGATATGATGTTCCTTATATAAAATAATAATAATAAAATAAAAAATAAAAAAATAAAACCTTATCTGCAAATTGAATAAGAGTCTTTATAATTTGAAGTAGGCTCCTAGAAAATGATGCATAAGATTTGATAAATTTATGTTGGCAATGGGTACACGAAGTGCCAACCAGTTCACTGTTATTTCATTAAACATTTTGATATTTGATATATTGTACTTCTTTTGTATGTGGATGACATGCTAATTGTAGAAGCTTATATGGAGAAGAGCGTGGTCTTAAATGAGCAATTTTCAAGGGAGTTTAAAATAAAAGATTTAGGTCCAACCAAGAAATATTTTAAAGAAAAGCAACATGCATAGGAGTGTAAATACATTGAAGTTATCTCAGGTTCGATATGTTGAGAAGGTTTTGCAATGGTTGAACATGAGTGTGAAAAAAACAGTATGCACGCCTTAGATAGTCACTTTAGGCTATTTAAGGAATAATAAACTACGTCTGAATAAGAGCAAGCACATATGAAAATAGCCCTATATATTTTAGTTGTTTGAAGTTTTGTGTATGCGATGATATGTACAAGACTAGATATTACACATGTGGTGGAAGTGGTCAGTATGTACCTGAGAAATTTAGAAAAATATCTTTAGGTGGCGATGAAGTGTATTTTCATATACTTCAGGGAAAAATAAACATAACACTTTACTTTGGAAGCACATGGATAGATTTAAATTTTGCACGGGATGTTGATGGTAGAAGAAGTACAACATATTATATCTTCACTTCGGGGAGCATATTAGTGAGTTGAGTTTATAGGTTATGGAATGTTATTCATTTATCAACTACAGAAGTTGAGTATATTGTTATCACTGAGAATAACTAGAAAATTATTCTGCTACATAGCTTTATGTTCGAATTGGGCAAGGAGCGAGGAAATAAGAAACTTCATAGTGATAGTATAAGTGTTATTCATCTAGCAAGAAGAAGAGGAGTTCTCTTAAATTACAAAAGGTGTAGAGAGGCTTGAGTGTGGCTTAATTTGTACAATTCTTCTCATTTTTAATAGTGAATTTCTTTGTGTGGTGTGACTCCATTGTATTTTCCCGTTAGGTTTATCCACATTAAATCTTGGTGTTTTTTGTATTTTTAGTTTTGTACACTCTTGTTAAGTATTTTTCTTCGGTTCTCTCGAATTGGTATCCACAAAATCTCTCTCAATAATTGTTTTTTTGGCCACCATTTACGCTAGCACCAAGGCCACTATTGTCGAATCGTGCAACTACCATTATGACACCACCACCCAACTATCGTTGCTATTCGAACCACAACTGCCCAACCTCCTTTGGATCACTGTTGTCCCTCCGCCACCACCTCTAATAGTGATAACACCAATATGATAAGTATGAATTTTTCAAACATCTAAAGTTAGGCTGAAGATTTCTCATTGACAGCTGTATATTTTTGAACAAAATAAGTAACATTGCATGATAATAGGGGGGCAATTGACGTGTTATCAATAATTTTTTGATCAAGTACGAATATCGATGCACTTTTAATGAGAAATCCTCTAAATTCAAATTCAAGATCATCTGATCCCCAATTTCAACATGCTTATAATCAAAATGATAGTTTCAACAAGGTAACCCAATGATACAAAAATTGGTTCGATCTGGGTCCAATCTTGAAGCACATTTGGAGGCTCTTGGTTGTCAATTGAATTTTCAAATAAACTCCAAATTAGACATATTTATATATAGTCAAAACGTCGACGACACTTGCTTGTAATCTTTGTAGTCTAAATACAGTCGTTATTTCTAACACATATATTTACGTTGTGATGTATAAAAAAAGGTATATTTTTTTGTGTAAGATTGTAATATTGTTCTTCCTATTGCAGGAGAAGAGCATATGTACTTAAAAACATATAGTGAATTGTTTTGATTGGGCTAAGCCTCGTGATTTTTTCCCTTTTCTGAGTTTTTTTACATAAAAAATTTTGGTGTCATTTCTCTCTATTTTTTATCTTTGCTGGATACATACAACGCTAAGACATTAAAATCCTACCCCGCCAATGTGAATTTTTCGATACGTAACATTTACGATTTGAGAATTTAACATTAAGAAATGATGTTTTCATTTTCACACATTTATATGCTGATGATTAGACCAATTAGGGTTGTGCATTCAATAAATTCAGTTGGATTAGTTCATTGTGATTACTAAACCAATTTTTTTGAATGGCTTAGTTTATGAATTTGTTAAACTAAGTAGAAGATGAATTTGATTTAACCGCATTATAGTTATAAAAATATTTATCGTATATTGATAAAGTTTGAGTTTATGAGATAATATGTTAGCAGTAGATAAGTTTTTTTGGGCATTTACATACATACCACCCAATTCCTATGTATTTACATATATACCATCTACACTTTATTTTTTATGTTTATACCAACCAAATCTTTTTTATCACATAAAAATATGACTATTTTATAAGTTTTAAAAATTTGCAACACATTTCAAGGCAGAACTATCATATATATGTAAAAATCAAAATTTAGCTATTGGATGTGTAAATACATAAGAATTAAGTGGTATGCATGCAAATCTTCCTGAATGTTTTATAGTAAACTATCGGCCTAGGGGCCTGCACTGTTCCCGGTAAATCCATATTGCGATTATCAACAATTAGGACTCTCAAAATGAATCGTTGTTCGCGAACAGCTTGTGTTCGGCTTATTAGGAAGTTCGTATTCGGCTCGTTCTCTATGTTAACAAGCCGAACACGAACAACAGAAACAAATGTTTGTTTATTCGTGTTCTGCTCGAAATACTATTAATCAATTATGTATGTATGTATATATATATATATATNATAAATCTATTAAATTAGATTCAAATGATGTTTTAAATCTTGCACTAATCTTTAACATCATATGACAATGTTATTAGAGTTACCAAAACGATCTTTTATTTGTGAACGGCTTGTGTTCAACTTGCTAAGCAAACTAGCCGAACAAGCTAGTTTACACCTCTATCGACAATGATAGTATATTGCCTGAATAAGTCAAATGAAGAGTTGAATTTTGATATAAATTATTTTTTATAAAAAATAGTTGTAAGTAAATCATTGCAGAAATCCGTTGCTGTGGTGTAGTGGTTATCACGTTAGTCTTACACACTAAAGGTCCCCAGTTCGATCCTGGGCAGCAACAAATAACTTTTTTTCTGTTTTTATGATGAAAATGCAATTATGTATTTACATGTCAAACCCCTGAATTTTAAATTTTTTCATGTGTGCCATCTTGTTTATGGATGAAAACAAACATTTTATTTTTAAGTTAAAAATTAAAATTTTCGATGTAATTAAAATTATTTGAATGGTATAAACGTAAATAATAATGGGTAGTATTTATGCAAATGACTTTTTTGAAAAAAATAAAATAAAATTGGGGCAATGACTAATTTTTATATTTATAATATTAATTATAGTTTGTAAATAAATCGATAATTGGACAGAATTTATACTTTGTTAATTTGGTTGGATTTATTAAATTTTTTAGTTAATAAGAGTTATTTGTATATGGATTAATTATTCTATTTTAAATTTTAGGTCATTCAAGGAATTAAATGTTGAACCCAAATGTGTTCGGGAATCAAACCCAAGGAATTGAGCATGTATGACAAATGAGAAAATATTTTTATTTGAAATACGCACGCAACTCTGCCTGCGTGCTTCAATAACCCCGCAATACACTCATAAGAACCTATGATTAACATCGAAATAGAACCCGCAAAGGTTATTGGGCCTATATTTTATTTAAATTAATACCCAATAACCTACAAATAACCCCGAAACAGAGGTTATTGAGGGGTTTTTAGCCACGCAAAGCTGCGTGCGTATTCTGTATGGAAATATTTCCCGGACAAGTGAGGGAGCAAAGAATGAACAATGTAAAACTTATTTCTACATTCTTCACTTATCAAATCATCTCCTATTCATAGGTGTAGGAGATACCTTGAGTACATAGTTACCTTTAAACCCTTTCTTATGGAAGGAATGTGGGGTTATTGATGTCATTTAAGCAATATATTTCATTATTCTAATAAATAATATTGATTGATGGTGGCATGATGCTTATTCAGTAGTGATAGACTCGTGTCTAGTTTTTTGTTATGGAAATCTTAGTGATTTTTTTTATGCGATGTTAAAAATTTAAGTGTTATATAATCAAAATTTAAAATTTTAAGTGATATATAAGAATTGAGTGACATGAGTTTAGATGCCCTTTAATTTTGGGGTATTTACATACATAATACATAAGTCTTTTGAACTTACACACTTAACATCTCATCTTTCATATTTACATGTTACTCAAATTTTTAATATCATATCAAATATACATACAACCACACATAAAGAACTCTTAAGTTCTTAATATTGAACACTCGTTTTTAAATAAAATATATAATAAGCTTCATTAATTGAAAAAAATTACTCTGTGACGTTAAACTGTATCATGACTATAATCACAATGCACCACATGTACGGTCTGGCTCCGTCATGCATTAAACTATTTAGTTTTTTGTATTCAGTGAGACTGAACCATACACGTGACATATTATGATTAGAAAGCTGATACACTTTTGCATCAAGATTATGATTTTACACTTTTATATATTAGAAAAGCTTTGTATGATATGTAGCGCATACATTAACAATATAAGTAGAAGCAAATTGGTGCAAATTGGTGAAAAATTAATGAGAAGGCTATGGGAAGTAATTATTTACTGAAGAATTTACATAAATGTCTAATTTGTAAATACCAATATTTCTACTGGTTTGTATGCAATAATCTACGAATTCTATTTAAGGGCGATTTCATTTTCCTATTATTTGCTGATTTTTGTAAGAATTGTCTTCGACTTCTATTTCCTCGTCTGGTTTTCGAAAAAGCGTCGATAGGGCAGGCACAGAGTGGAGGATGGTGGCGCCGAATTTGAAAGCGGAGACGCTTTCATTGAGCGAGAAGAGAGCTTCAATGGAGGCGGAGATGAACGCCATAATCGCGCAGCTCTCAGTGCCAGGAGGACCTGGTATCACCGGCAATCTCGTTGATTCGGAGGTTTTCTATCCTCTAACTACATCGCGCAGTCTCCATTATTATTATTATTATTATTTTCTGATCGAGTAATAAAGAATGCACCGGCTTGATTTCCTTGTGCCTGATTNCTATCCTCTAACTACATCGCGCAGTCTCCATTATTATTATTATTATTATTATTATTATTTTCTGATCGAGTAATAAAGAATGCACCGGCTTGATTTCCTTGTGCCTGATTAAATATCGTGGTTTTTCTCTTCAGGGGTTTCCTCGATCAGATATAGATATCCCTGCCGTCCGGGCGCAGCGAGCTCGTCTTCTCGGTATGATANCTATTAAATATCGTGGTTTTCTCCTCAGGGGTTTCCTCGATCAGATATAGATATCCCTGCCGTCCGGGCACAGCGAGCTCGTCTTCTTGGTATGATAATGAATTGTATTCCTTTGATATATTTGAAAGTTCTAGCTCTGTTTAGAAAATTTTATGCATGACTATGTTACAATGATTGCTTGGTGGTTGTTTAGAACTCATTTTTAGATGTATCTGGAGCTTTCAAGTGCCGTTTGGCTTCTTTTGATTACTTCAAAAAATGATGCTCGTGAACAGCGTGNCGGTATGATAATGAATTGTGTTCCTTTGATATTTTTGAAAGTTCTAGCTCTGTTTAGAAATTTTGATGGATGACTATGTTACAATGATTCCTCGGTGGTTGTTTAGAACTCATTTTTAGTTGTATCTGGAGCTTTCAAGTGCCGTTTGGCTTCTTTTGATTACTTCAAAAAATGATGCTCGTGAACAGCGTGNTGGTATGATAATGAATTGTGTTCCTTTGATATTTTTGAAAGTTCTAGCTCTGTTTAAAAATTTTGATGCATGACTATGTTACAATGATTGCTCGGTGGTTGTTTAGAACTCATTTTTAGTTGTATCTGGACCTTTCAAGTGCCGTTTGGCTTCTTTTGATTACTTCAAAAAATGATGCTCGTGAACAGCGTGTTTATGTTCGGCTAGATTTACATATTATTGTTTGTGTTTGGCTCAAAATTGGCTTTTTTAAATTTCAAACATAATTTAAAAGCGGGTTGGGAGCGCAGAGCTGCTCGATTTTCTTTTGCTTCAGCATATTTATTTCCCATTTTCTTATTCCTAATCATTGTATTTTATATTGGGAGACTATTTATATGTTTNCATGTTCGGCTAGATTTACATATTATTGTTTGTGTTTGGCTCAAAATTGGCTTGTTTAAATTTCAAAGATAATTTAAAAGCAGGTTGGGAGCGCAGAGCTGCTCGATTTTATTTTGTTTCAGCATATTTATTTCCCATTTTCTTATTCCTAATCATTGTATTTTATATTGGGAGGCTATTTATATGTTTTGTTTTCTATTTTTGTAGGGACTTTTACTTTGTTTTGAACATTATGGAGATTGTAATCTCTGATATCCTACTTTGAGACTTAGGAGTGATTTATCCATATGCTTTAACATGGNCATAATTTAAAAGCGGGTTGGGAGCGCAGAGCTGCTCGATTTTCTTTTGTTTCAGCATATTTATTTCCCATTTTCTTATTCCTAATCATTGTATTTTATATTGGGAGACTATTTATATGTTTTGTTTTCTATTTTGTAGGGACTTTTACTTTGTTTTGAATATTATGGAGATTGTAATCTCTGATATCCTACTTTGAGACTGAGTGATTTATCCATATGCTTTAACATGGAAGTGAAATATGGTTTTTAGTGCTTAGATGTTGTGTTATTTTATATAATAGCTTTGTTGTTTTTTATACCTAATAACTAGTCTGCCTTCTTTTGTATGTTAACTTTGTCAGTACTCCGGAATGATCACAATGCGATCACTGCAAAAATAGATGAAAATTTGCAAGTTCTGCACTCAGCCAAATTAGCTAGAAACGAACCCCAACCCCAACCCCAACCCCATTCAGGTATATCAAGCAAAAAATTTTTATAGCTACAACATTTTGTTGATTAAGATTCCTTGATTTGCAGCTGAAGTAGACTAAGGCTTTGTTTNTTTCTGCACTCAGCCAAATTAGCTAGAAACGAACCCCAACCCCAACCCCATTCAGGTATATCAAGCAAAACATTTTTATAGCTACAACATTTTGTTGATTAAGATTCCTTGATTTGCAGCTGAAGTAGACTAAGGCTTTGTTTCTTATTTATTTGTCTGCTCAATTTGTTTTTTCACAAGCTATGTACATGCTAAATATCTACAAAGTCGATTAGAATGTGTAATATTTTGGGATCATTGGCTGGATGGCTTACATTGATCCATATTTCTGAACACTGANGGTTTTTTCAAAAGCTATGTACATGTTAATGTTTAATAGGTGTTGAACTTTCTAGGAATATCTACAAACTCGATTAGAATGTGTAATATTTTGGGATCATTGGCTGGATGGCTTATATTGATCCATATTTCTGAACACTGAGACATCTCTAAATTAGCTTGGAACTACATAAATAGATAACTAATGGAGATAAGTGTGTTGGACTGGTGAAATCAGGAATTTGGTTGGCTTTACTAGCCGAATCTGACCAGTTGGATCTTTGTAAAGCTTTGCAACACTGTCGGTCAACTTTTTTCGATAGATTATGAAAATAATTTTTGAAATTTAATTTAAGTATAAAAGATATATAGTTTGAGTTTTAAAAGTAGTATGTTTTAATTTTTTAAAATGAGACCAAAGTGGATCTCATTCGTCCAATAGTTTGCATAATTGTGCCTGATACCGCGAATACTACACCCTCCCGAAAGATAAGTATAGACCTCGGCGATAGACCCAATCTTGCAAACTAAGAGATGTGACACTTGTTTGGTTTGTGAACCTTTTATATATGACCGACAAATTCTCCTATCTAATACAAAGATTAAATAGAGTTTATTTTACCTGGGTTCCAAGTTCCCTATAGATGCAAGCCCCTATAGTTAATTACATCCCAAATGACAGGAGTCACTTGAGAAAACTCTCGATAACCAGCCCCTATAGTTAATTACATCCCAAATGACGGGAGTCATTTGAGAAAACTCTCGATAATGAAGTAGTTCTAGTCTTCAGGATTTCAAAGTTTAGGGTTTTTCACAGTATGACGAGAAAACACAAGTGGGAGTGGCTCAAGTAAGAACAGTTATTTCAGGAGTCCAAAGAAAAGAAAAGGTAGGGGATGTCCTAGATCTTGAGGAGATGGCACAATGCGGAATATTTATTTTCAGGAGTCCAAAGGAAGGAACAGGTAGGGGATGTCATAGATCCTGAGGAGAAACCTCAGTGACTTCTCAGACTATCCTACGGTGTGACTATATTTTTGGAGACGATGTTATTTAATTATTCAATCCTGCCAATTTTATTATTTGAGACTTACATTTGCATAATACCTGATTATGCAAATAGACCACAGAGATAAGACGGTTTACGTAGTGTCACACGACAAACTCGGAACCTAAGGCGGGTTAAGACTTACACTGCACAACATGGTTGTACAAGAGCCTAAAAAGGGAGTGAGGATTTACGTCGCTCTAGGCGAGCTACCTCGAAGTCCTATGAGTTGTTATTATGCTAAGGAAGAGATAATGTTGAAGAAGATCCTCTTGTTGCTCGGTCTGAATTCATCGCCGTGCTGCCTACAAAGTTGGCTCCAAGCTCCTATTGTAGCTATGACTCCAGAGTTTAAGTGTTTGAGATTTGGTGATTTATGCTTCTCAGTTTTGGTGTCAATATTTTGGTTTTGCATGCAGAATACGCAGATTGCAGATAAATAAAATGTGCTTGAAAGGTAAAATACAGTAAAGTAAAAGACTGTAGGTAAACTGTAAAAGCGTACCTGGGCATCTGCTACTGTTGCATTATTAATGTTGCGAGCATAGTCATGATTTGCAGGAGATTTAAATAATATTGCAAGAAGATTAAACGGGGCGAGAAAACTCCACACAAAAGTCTGAAAAACGAGTCGTAGAAATCACAAGCAAACAAAACACTTAACCACACATGAAAGACCAGGACTGAGTATAAGACTTTGGTGAAAGTGGGTGGCTCAGAGCTGGGATTTGTGCTTCCCGATCTTGAATAGGAGTTACCGGCCATACAATCTACAGAAGACAGTCCTTAACCTCAATCCAAGTGATTAGCCGTGAACCTTTATAAATTTTTATATAAAGATTTTCATGCAAAAGTTATTATTTCAGGCTTTTTTATGCAGAGTTCTTTTAATCATGCAAAAGGGATTTTGTTTTATTTTTGTAAATATTTTTGTAAAGTCATATAGTCCACATGTTAGTCACTCTAATCGTGCTAGAACTACTGACAACCTAAGACTGTCGGGGACAACGATCCCACCAAGAATCAGCAAATAGTATCATAGGTCCTTCCCTCTCCCTTATTGAAGATTCTTGAGGTAGGAAATACTATTCTAATAATTTCACTTCGCATCCCTCGTTTAAGCACACATGAGCAATGTCATCATCACCCTCGCCACTTAGACCCTAGACTTATCCTAGCCCGATGGTCCATATGTGGCGTTAAGAAATTTCCCCAATTGCCAGGAAGATTTGAATATAATATTCAAGCTCAAATCCCGATGCACTGAGTTTTATTGTAGGTTAAGTCATTATGAGAATTTCACTGTTGATTTAATTAAGGAAGCATGAACTACGCCTCGGTGCATCCTGGTATCTAGTGTCTTGATCAGTTTGTGAATCAAGATCAAGTTCCAAGTTTCATTGTGCATTTAAGGATTAGGTGAATAAATTATTATCTAAAGTATGCTCCTAAAACCTTGGGATGTTATGTTGAGAATTAGGTGGATGAGCTCTCACCTAGGGTGTGCTCTTAAAAACTAGGAAGTCTATGCTGAGGACTAGGTGGATGGGCTCTCACCTATGGTGTGTACCTAAAGTCTAGGAAGCCTACACTGAGGATTAGGTGGATGGACTCTCACCTAGGGTGTGCTTCTAAAGTGTAGGAAGCCTAAACCGAGAACTAGGTGGATGAGCTCTCACCTAGGTTGTGCTTCTAAAGTGTAGGAAGCCTAAACCGATGACTAGGTGGATAGACTCTCACACANGAATTGAGTGACATGAGTTTAGATGCCCTTTAATTTTGGGGTATTTACATACATAATAGGGAAGTCTTTTGAACTTACACACTTAACACATCATCATTCATATTTACATGTTACTCAAATTTTTAATATCATATCAAATATACATACAACCACACATAAAGAACTCCTAAGTTCTTAATATTGCCTATTTTTTTTAAATAAAATATAGAATAAGTTTCATCAATTGAAAAAAATTACTCATGATGCCAAACTGTATCATGACTCTAATCACAATGCACCACATGTAAGTCTGGCTCCGCCATGCATTAAACTATTTAGTTTTTTGTATTCAGTGAGGCTGAATCATACACGTAGTATATTATGATTAGAATGCTGATACACTTTTACATCAAGACTATTGATTTAATATTTTTTTGACTCCTAACTTGTTGTTTAATAGAAATGAATTTTAGGCAATGAATTATTACAGTTAGTACGAATTACATATATTTATACTCTTACTTTTATTTAATTGCAATATTATTTAAATTGAACGTATAAATTTAAAATAAAAAAAAAATTTATTATTTGCTTAAAACATGAATTGGCCAATCACAAATTTATTTTTTAAAATAAATTATCTCATAATGATAATGATATTTGTTCAACAATCAAGTATATAAATTTGCATGCAAAATCATTCACTACACTAGAGAGAATATTTCATTATCTTTAAATAAATTTAGTTAAGAAGTCTCAAATGTTTAACTCAAACTAGGAGATTTTTATAATTATAAAATAAAATTTTAATATAACCTTAAGATATATATATATACATACATACATATATATATATATATATATATATATATATATATATATATA
>JXCR01082900.1:83936-105061 GCA_002079205.1 Phalaenopsis hybrid cultivar
TTGTTGACCACTGAATGATACAAATGGAACACAAATCTCCTTGGAATCGAGATTCTCCTTGATGAAGTGATGGTTAATCTCTATATGCTTGATGCAATCATGCTGGATCGGATTATGAGCAATGGTAATGACAACTTTATTACTGCAGAACAACTGTAGAGAAATGAAGACCGACATATTTAACTCGCGAAGCATGATGCATAACCAGAGAGCTTCTCATATTTCCAAAGACATAGAATGAAACTCGGCTTCAACACTGCTACGGGCAATCACCACCTATTTTTTGCTTTTCCAAGTGACAAGGTTTCCCCTCACGAATGAGCAATGACTGAGGTAGATCGCTGATCATGGATGGATCTGACCTAAAAAACGTCAGTATAAATAACAATAGAGCAAGAGGTGTGGTGAGAGAAAAAAAAACCTGAGCTCGGCATGCAAGTATTGTAAAATTCCTGTGGACAACGGTGAGATGGTGCTCATAAAGATCATGCATAAACTGACTCACAATACCAATAGTGTGACATATGTCGGGGTGGGAATGAGCGAGATAAATGAGTTTACCCACAAGACGTTGGTAGTGTGTTTTGTTCACCGGAACGACATTAGGAACATCTAATAATTTCTCATTTGGATCCATCAGAACAACAACTGGTTTGCAAAGGAGAAGATCGGTCTTAGTTAAGAGGTCCATCACATATTTGCGTTGGGAAAGACAAATGTCATAAGATGACCGAGCAACTTCCTAGTCTAAAAAATATCAGAGACCCCAAGTCTTTCTTTTCAAAAGGGATGCCTTTAAGAGACTCCAAGGCTGGCAGATCATTTCCTGTGAGCACAATATCGTCGACATAGGCGATAAGGATGACAATATGACCACCAGAGGAATGTCGAAAGAATAGAGTATAATCAGATTGAGCCTGTGAGAACCCATGACCCTCTAGCATCTGCGTGAACTTGCAAAACCAGGCCCGAGGGGATTGCTTCAGTCCTTAGAGGGACTTTCACCGTCAACACACTTATCCACGGGAAGAAGTTGAGTTAAAGTTCGGAGGGAGAGACCTATACACCTCATTTTTGAGGTTATCGTTAAAGAAACCATGCTTGATATCCATTTGGAGTAGGTGTTAATCCAATTTCAAGACAATGAATAACAAAACCCGAATGGCGTTCAATTTAGCAATCAGAGCAAACGTCTTTTCATAGTTAACTCTATAGGTTTGTGAGTACCCTTTGGTGACCAACCACGCTTTGTTGCATTCAAAAGATCCATCAGAGTTAAATTTGGTACTGAAAATCCACCAACAACCCACTGCTGTTTGTTCCTGAGACAGATCTACAACATCCCACATATAGTTTCGTCGAAGAGCATTTATCTCATTCATTTTTGTAGCCTTGTGGGAAGGGTCTGCTATAGCTGCCTCAGTATTGGTTGGAAGACAATGATCCATCAAGGAAGTGACAAATGCTTTGTCTGTTTGCAATAAACTGTGGAATGAGATGTACTTTGCCTTGGAATAAAGAGAGCATGCCTGATTGTATATCTCAATTATAGAATTCTTCTCATTTGGAGCAGAAGTAATTCTCGTAAGTTGAGGGAGTGTAGTTCTCGGGATGTTGGCCGGAGCGGATTCCAAGAACTGCAACAGGCCCAAGCATTGATATAAATTCATACTTCAATAGAAATTAAAGTTCCAGCCACCTGTAGGTAAAACCGAGCCATCCAAAGCTAAGAAACAACCTGCATGTCTAAATATCCTAAGCATGAAATTATTCTAACAAATATTTGAACAGGAGAGGAACTTCA
This sequence comes from Phalaenopsis hybrid cultivar, assembly GCA_002079205.1. Taxonomy (NCBI): domain Eukaryota; kingdom Viridiplantae; phylum Streptophyta; class Magnoliopsida; order Asparagales; family Orchidaceae; genus Phalaenopsis; species Phalaenopsis hybrid cultivar. Next base: position 85,741 of record JXCR01082900.1, read on the forward strand.
CGAGGAGCTAAACCAAGCCCTTAGAACAAGCTACAACACTTTCCACATTAAATAGATTTTCTCATAGCATACATTTCAAGCCAGGGAGCCACAGGAAGCCAAAACCGAGCCCCCCAAACATGCATAAAACAGTGAAATGAACTCCCTAGTATTCATGAAAGGCCAAATAACCTCTCTAATATTTCATGCTAAATGAAAATAAGTGAAAAACAGAAAGACAACTCAACAAACATGTCGAAATTCAAAACAAGCTTCATTGAATCTTCTTCCAAATAATGTAATACAACTGGTCACATGCTGGAACTACCCAAAACAACATGCTGAGTACATTCATGTAAAAACCGTAGTATCACATATCATATCATTTTTGTTCTGATGTCGTACAAAAAGGAAGCAAATATCTGTCTATCTTTTGATGCCAGCTCGTGATTAAGCTAACTTTCTAAGCCACGCTTCGGGGTAAGAGTCCTTTCGCGTATACTTAGAGGTACAACCATCTCACAACTAGTATGGGCGTAATTACTCCAATTCTAAATCTGGCTGAAACCCGTGTGACACCTTACTATTGTCCATCCTTCTCAATGTAATAGAAACTCTGCGATGCGGCACTTCTGAGATGCAATGTTTCGCCAAGTCTGCTCCGTTTCCTTTCAAGATCAAAACTGAACCCACATGCAGCGGAATCTCGACCGATCCTCTGAACTCTCCAGGTCTCACAATGTCAATTTCTCTTCCAAATAGAATGTTGCTCTTGCTCATGAAGGACACTGTACAAAAAGGCCTGACAAAGTCGTGGTTATCTATGTGGGGCGAAATGCAGTCTCCCTCCTCATAGATATTAATAATACAACTATTCGGGATACAATCTACAGGCAGTATGCTCCACCTTACCATTCTTTTGATCATCTTTTTTATCTCGGAAGGCAAAGGATCCACCTCGTCGTATCTCAAGATACCCGGGGAATTCGCTAGCCTATTCTTCGTGAAATTATAGCAGCAACCACATTGAATTGTAATTCGTCCTTTGCCTCTCATCCATTTTTGAGGTTCTGTGTACGTTTTCTTCATCAATAATCCAACACGACTTTTGTCTCGCAAGTCAAACACACAGTCCAAAATTCTCCTCTCATCCCTTTCAGAGAAAACTCCTGTATGCAATTCCAGACCCTCCAAGATGTTGACGGACTTTACTCGGATCTCCTCATAGAATTCAAATCCCTGTTTTTTGACTCTGCTCATTCTTTCAAGCTCGATTACAAGAATCCTTTGTACGTGTCGGGGCTGCTCCCTTATCCAGAACTGCGGCGTCTCAGTAAACCTTGGGACGTACGACTTGACTTCTGGATATTCGACATTTCTCAATATCATACTTGCAGCGGTGTATTTTTCGAATGTCCCGTAGCGCTCCAGGCGTGGAACATTACACTCGGGGCATTCTGTAAATGCCCCGGCTGCTAACGTCCGCCTCGGGATCTCTACATTACACATCGGACATCCTGGGTAAAGCTCGTCGGGAATCTCTGACTGTGTAGACTCCACACCAAACCCTACCTCGCCTCCGACGACCGACGGACTAGTGGCAGTCTCTCTTGGGCCATGGTCGTAGACCCTCTCCTCAGGAATCGGGGTAAGTGTTGTTTCTGCCTCCCTTGTACGTCTTCTTTCCAGGCGAACGAAAGCTCTGTGTTTGCGGCGGTTGACATTTCGACGTTGTCCTTCTCAGTGGCGCGTCAGAAACTCTATCAGCAAAAGCACCGACCAAGACTCCCGTCGGTGTGGTGATCATCGACTGCAACTGACTAGTCTCTTCTATCGGATACTGTATCCTTTCCACTTTCTGTCTCTTTGGTGAGGAGTCTTCCTTGGCACCGATTTTAAGTAGTGACGGTAACCCCTCTGTCTCCCGGCGGCTGACGATGTTCATCAGAGGACCCTCGTATTCAACGTTGACCTGACTGTAGTCCAAGTCAAAGTTCACCACGCCACCCTGAGCTGCCTTTTGTTTATTCAATGCGAGATTTAAGCCGTCTTTAAAAGAGAAGATCAGCTCCAGACTTGACATTCTCCTGCAAAAAGACAGGAAAACGTCAGCGCGCTGAAATCCGAAATGAACAAGAACAAAAAAACATTATTAAGTAGATTTTAGGGTTATAAAGGTGCGAGCTTTTTTTTTTAACTTGGTGAAATTGAGAACGAAAGTGAGGAAATTATAAGTGCAAATTCAAGTTTTCATTTTATTAAGATTAACTTTATTACAAAATTTTGGAACCCAGTCATAGACACTAGCCGAACAGTCATTCCTNTTGTCTCTTTGGTGAGGAGTCTTCCTTGACACCGATTTTAAGTAGTGACGGTAACCCCTCTGTCCCCCGGCGGCTGACGATGTCCATCAGAGGACCCTCGTATTCAACATTGACCTGACTGTAGTCAAAGTTCACCACGCCACCCTGAGCTGCATTTTCTTTATTCAGTGCGAGATTTAAGCCGTTTTTAAAAGAGAAGATCAGCTTCGGACTAGACATTCTCCTGCAAAAAGACAGGAAAACGTCAGCGCCTGAAATCCGAAATGAACAAGAACAAAAAAGCATTATTAAGTAGATTTTCGGGTTATAAAGGTGCGAGCTTTTTTTTTAACTTAAATTGGTGAAATTGAGAACGAAAGTGAGGAAATTATAAGTGCAAATTCAAGTTTGCATTTTATTAAGATTAACTTTATTACAAAATTTTGGAACCCAGTCATAGACACTAGCCGAACAATCATTCCTCAGACCCAACATTATTTCCAGAGCTTCATTCCGGAGACGTTAAGTCACATAGTAAGTCTTCAAATATCGCCCATTAACCGACAACATAGACCTTTCGACTCGAAAGTCCACTAGCTGGTAAGATCCTCCTGAATGGACCTTCTCTACGACAAATGTTCCCTCCCAAGTTGGTTCAAACTTCCCGCCTATCTTGCGACATGCAAGGATAGGTCTCCTGAGAACAAGTACGAGATCACCAATCTTGAACATCCTAGGGCGGACCAGCATGTCGTGAGCCTGCGCCATTCTCGTTTGATAAAGCTATAGATTTTGCTGTGCTTGTAATCGTTTTCCTTCGAGATTCTCTAACTCTGCAAGTCTGAGTTTGGCGCTGTCCTCTATTGTAATCTGATTAACGACGGCTATTCTAAGAAACGGTAGTTGAACCTCCAACGGAAGTACGGCCTCAGACCCATAGACGAGCGCATACGGTGTACATTGGGTGGGAGTTCTGAACGTCGTCCGGTAGGCCCACAAAGCCTCTAACAACTTCTCATGCCACCCTCTCTTGTTCTCGTCCAACGTCTTCTTCAAAATCTGCACGAGCGTCTTGTTGAAGGCTTCGACCAGACCGTTCGCTCTGGGATAATAAATCGTGGAGTACCTCCAATCTATCCCATGTCGTCTGACGAAGCTGTTGATCTTAGTACTTTTAAAGACTGACCCGTTGTCGGAAATCACTCTGCGCGGAACACCGAAGCGGCAGACAATCTGAATTTTGAAAAATTGAAGAACGTGTTCCGCTGTAACTTCACGTAACGACATTGCTTCTGCCCATTTGGAGAAGTAATCTGTCGCTGCGAGAATAAATCTATGTCCCTTTGAAGATGGAGGGTCTATCGGACCCACTATATCCGTGCCCCAACACTCGAAGCCACGAAGTGACAGTTGGGTGTAACACATTCGGAGGTTGGTGCAAGACCACTCCATGCACCTGAGACAGGTGACACTTTCTAGCGGTATCCACGCAATCCGTTAACATTGCCGACCAATAGTATTCGAGTCTTTTAATCTTCATTTTTATTTTTGGACCTGACTGGTGCGCTCCACACAATCCGACGTGTACTTCTTTAACAATATCCTGTGCTTCGGCTGTGCTCAGGCATCTCAACCACATCTGATCAAACGATCTCCTGTAGAGGACATTATCTACCAAGGCATACGACAAGGCTCTTCTCGTGATATGATATGCGATTGACTTATCTTCTGACAATTTTCCTGTTTGCAAATACTCAATTAAAGGCCTGCGCCAGTCATCGAGATTGTCTGCCACTGTAGCTACTATTTCTTCCTCCTTTCCGAGCCTGTGCAAACTGTCGACGTCGATTTGTGACAAAACTTGACGTCCCTGTACTGTAATGTCGACGGAATCCTCCGGTGGACATGTCATTTCCTTAGCAAGTTTTGCTAGAGCGTCGGTCTGGGCGTTGTCTCCTCGAGGAATCCGGTACAAAGTTACGCTAGGAATCTGTTCCAATAACTTCATCGCATATTGATGGTATTATGCCAATCTCGGTTTTAAGATCTTATACTGTCCAATAACCTGCTGAATGACGAGTTGTGAATCGCCATAAATAACAATGTCTGTTATATCCATCGAGATTATCAATTCCAATCCGGTAATCAAGGCTTCATATTCTGCTTCATTATTCGTGCATGACTCTGTCAAGTGGTAAGAAAATCTTAACATTCTTTGGTCCGGCGTGACGAAAATCAAACAAATTCCTGCTTTACCCGGTATGACTGTTTGTAATCCTCTATCCTTCCTGGCTGACGAAGCCCATCAAAATACATTTCCCAACGTCGAGTACTGGATGGTTTCACTTGGAGTATCTGTTAATCTGGTAGCTCATCATCGAGAGGGGACCCAACTGGGAGTAGGTGTGCTGCAAGGATATCTGCTAAAATCTGTCTCTTGATAGCGCGAAGGAGAACGAAAGTTATATAGAATTGCAATAAAATCATCAACCACCTTGCTAAACGTCCAGAAAGTTTGGTCGGGTCATCAAATATTGTAACGGATTAACTTTTGAAATAAGGGTGACCTTATGAGAAAACATGTAATNCTGACGTCCCTGTAATGTAATTTCGACGGAATCCTCCGGTGGGCACGTCATTTCCTTAGCAAGTTTTGCTAGAGCGTCGGCCTGAGTGTTGTCTCCTCGAGGAATCCAGTACAAAGTTACGCTAGGAATCTGTTCCAACAACTTCATCGCATATTGATGATATTATGCCAATCTCGGTTTTAAGATCTTATACTGTCCAACAACCTGCTGAATGACGAGTTGTGAATCACCATAAATAGCAATGTCTGTTATATCCATCGAGATTATCAACAATCCGGTAATCAAGGCCTCATACTCTGCTTCATTATTCGTGCATGGCTCTGTCAAGTGGTAAGAAAACCTTAACATTCTTTGGCCCGGCGTGACGAAAGTCAAACAAATTCCTGCTTTACCCGATATGACTGTTTGTAATCCTCTATCCTTCCTGGCTGACGAAGCCCATCAAAATACATTTCCCAACGTCGAGTACTGGACGGTTCCACTTAGAGTATCTGTTCATCTGGTAGCTCATCATCGAGAGGGGACCCAACTGGGAGTGGGTGTGCTGCAAGGAAATCTGCTAAAATCTGTCTCTTGATAGCGCGAAGGGGAATGAAAGTTATATCGAATTGCAATAAAATCATCAACCACCTTGCTAAACGTCCAGAAAGTGTTGGTCGGGTTATCAAATATCGTAACGGATTAACTTTTGAAATAAGGGTGACCTTATGAGAAAACATGTAATGTCTAAGCTTCTGCGCGGCGAAAATTAAAGCTAGACAATGTTTCTCAATAGGAGGATACTTTACTTCCGTCGGTATTAAACGTCGGCTCAAGTAGTAGAGTGCGTTTTTCTTACCCTCGTCATTGGTCTGAGCTAACAGGGCTCCGAGAGAGTCGTCTAAAGCCGCGGTATAAAGTATCAACGGTCTTCCCGGGATAGGGGCTGCCAAAACAGGTGTCATTAAGTATNGCTCAAGTAGTAGAGTGCGTTTTTCTTACCCTCGTCATTGGTCTGAACTAACAGGGCTCCGAGAGAGTCATCTAAAGCCGCGGTATAAAGTATCAACGGTCTTCCCGGGATAGGGGCTGCCAAAACAGGTGTCATTAAGTATCGCTTAACGTCCTCGAAAACCCGCTGACATTTCTCTTCCCAAACGAATTTGGCGTCCTTTTTAATTAATGCCGAGAAGGGCTGACACCTACCTGAGAGATTAGAAATAAAACGTCTTAGGTATGTCAATCTCCCTTGAAAGGAACGTAGTTGTTTCAAGGTTTTGGGATGAGACGTTTCTAAGATAGCTTTAACCTTATCTGGATCAATCTCGATTTCCCGATAACAAACAACGAATCCTAAAAATTTCCCGGAGGTAACACCGAAAACGCATTTCAAGGGATTCATTTTAAGATTATATTGTCGTAATCGTTCAAACACGATCCTCANCTCACTTGAAAGGAACGTAGTTGTTTCAAGGTTTTGGGATGAGACATTTCTAAGATAGCTTTAATCTTATCTGGATCAATCTCGATTCCCCGATAACAGACAACAAATCCTAAAAATTTTCCGGAGATAACACCGAAAACGCATTTCAAGGGATTCATTTTAAGATTATATTGTCGTAATCGTTCAAACATGATCCTCAAATCATATCAGTGACTTATTTGTTGTTTGCTTTTGACGACCAGGTCATCCACGTAGCACTCCACTTGGTCGTGGATGAGGTCATCAAAGATCCTCGTCATAGCTCGTTGATAAGTTGCCCCAACGTGCTTCAGCCCGAATGACATCATCGTGTAGCAAAAGATTTCAATAGGCTTCCTGAAAGCTGTAAGTGCTGCGTCTTTTGGAGCCATCTTGATCTGATTATAACCTGACGATCCATCCATAAAGGAGAAAATCTCGTGAGTTGAAGCAATGTCCACCATTAACTCCGGTATCGGTAGTGAAAATTAATCATTTGGACACGCTTTATTTAAGTCTCTAAAGTCAACACATACTCGAATTTGTCTATTCTTCTTCTTAATTGGCACAACGTTGGCTAGCCACGTGGGGTAATTCTCCTCCCGTACGAAGTTAGCGTCTATCAACTTCTTCACCTCGGCGATGACTTGCTGCTCTATTTCGNCCCAACTTTCTTCAGCCCGAATGACATCATCGTGTAGCAAAAGATTTCAATAGGCTTCCTGAAAGCTGTAAGTGCTGCGTCTTTTGGAGCCATCTTGATCTGATTATAACCTGACGATCCATCCATAAAGGAGAAAATCTCGTGAGTTGAAGCAATGTCCACCATTAACTCCGGTATCGGTAGTGGAAATTAATCCTTTGGACACGTTTTATTTAAGTCTCTAAAGTCAACACATACTCGAATTTGTCCATTCTTCTTTTTAACTGACACAACGTTGGCTAGCCATGTGGGATAATTCTCCTCCCGTACGAAGTTAGCGTCTATCAACTTCTTCACCTCGGCGATGACTTGCTGCTCTATTTCGAGACGCATTCTCCTAGGAGCTTGTTTTACTGGGGCCATACTCTTGTCCACTCCCAGCTTATGAACTGCGACCTTTGAAGATAATCCTGACATTTCATCATAGCTCCAAGCGAAGTAATCCTTGTATTCTAACAATAACCTGATCAAATCCATAGCTTCTTCCTTACTGAGCAGGGAACTTATAAAGGTAGGTCGGGGCTGCTCCTCAGTCCCGAGGTTAACTTCCTTTAATTCATCGAATGTTGACTTGATTTCTTCCTCCAATTCTGGTGGAGCGTCGTCTATTGGAGAGTCTTCAAAGTCATCTTCCACATCGAGGCAATCCTCCTCTAACTCGCTAGTAACAACCATGCAAAATTCTGAATCATCGACCGGTCCTATCGTACCAAACCCGAGACCTTCCTTTGAATTGAGAGTTCGACCTTTAACATTCCATAATTTCTCAAACAATCGTAGTTTATCCTTCGGTATTTGCTTCGGTACATATCCCTGTTGAATTAGTTTTTGTACACAAGGAGAAAAGTAACCAATCATCCTCTTTCAAATTTACATGATTTTCCAAAGTAGGAGAAGGAGAAGCATGGTAAAACTTGATCGGTTTGAAACCAACACCCCGGACTTCCTTGACATCTAAACTCTCTATCCTTTGAGGGTGGATCGGAGTAAGAGTCATGGTATGCACGTAGTGGTTAATCTGATCATACATTGACTCAAATTCACTTTTCTCGACATCTTCCAAGGAAATTTCAAACTGTGGTTTCTTCCCTTTTATCATCATTGCTTCTTCATCCGACTTTCCTTCGTCAGAACTTTCTCCCACATCAATGCTGATGGTCGGTTTAGTCCATTCAACAGTCGTGCTGGTTCTTCCTCGCCCACGTCTTCGGCCTCGGTCTCGGGTCCATGGGATAAAAGAACCCCTACCAACTCGTTGCGGAGGAGTGACAGTGGATTGTTGAAGCGGAGCTGAATAATCTTGCTCTTGTGATCTCTTTAAATCTTCAGTCTTATGTGACGCAACTTCTCGAGAAAAGATTGTCTTCTTCGGAGGAACATAGTAGGCGGCATCTTCTTGGATGCCTACTTCATGAATTGAAAATGGTTGTAAATCCCCTTTGATGCAATTCTCTTGTCCTTCTTTATAATACTTGATGCACTGATGTAAAGATGACGGAACCATGTTATGCTCGTGAATCCATGGTCGACCAAGCAAAGCGTTGAAAGAAGTTTCCGCGTCGATGATGTGGAATTTAGCGGTTGTTACTAGCTCTCCTACCTTCATTAGTAGCGTAATCGACCCAAGAGCTCTTTCTCCTTTCTGATTGAATCCTCTTAACATCATTTTATCGGGGATGAGCTCTTGAACGTCGAAGTCCAAATATGCTAACGTTCGTAGACTCATCAAGTTGAGTGATGCTTCTGGATCTACCAAAACTCTGGATAACACAAATCTGCCGAAGTTGACGAAAATGTAGAGTGATCTATTGTGGTCAGTAGTACCCAGCAACAAATCCTGATCTGTGAAAGATACTCCAGGCTGATCCTTCAACGAACAAACCTCATCCGAGGACGTGCTAGCTAACTGAGCTAAGCAAATTTTCGGATCAAGTAGAGCCTTGACCAGAGATTCTCTCATTTCCTTGGACAGGATCAAAACATCGAAAATATTTAGTTTGGCTGGCAACTTTCTGAGATGTGCTAGTACGTTGTAATCCATTTTGTTTGAACTTCCAGTTTCTTCTCGAACATGTGTATCTTCCATCGCTGGAGGTGGCTCGTTTGAATCAACTGCTTGCTTCCCTTTTTCCATTAGAGACGTCCCTGAGGGTAACACTTTTCCTCTTCTCAGATACACCTCTGTAATCTCTTCCTCTTTTAGCGTTGTAATCGATTCTTCTGGTGTCAATTATGAATCTGAAAAGTCCAAATTGATTGCTACTGGTGCTCCTTGACACTCGAGGACTGGCTCCTCCCCGAACTGTAATAACCGGTGTTGTCAATATCTCCGTCGTTTCCGTTATCGCGTTCATCGGACTTAAGTATGATTTGAGGATCATTTTGAGAATCGAAATCGGGGTTAGATTGGTCGTTAACCGTTATGATATCGCTAGAAACAATCAAAACGTAGCCGTAATCATTATATTTAAAAGACCCCGAAGGGGCAAAGAGATAGTCATACACAGTCAGGAGTTCGAGGAATTTCTCCTCGAATCCGAAACAACCAATCTAACAAAGGCAGCCTCTATCCTACCCCTCACGCTATCGGTCTTCATCTCGTGCACGATCTCGTTTTTCTTCTTCTCTGGCTGCGGCGATTTCTCCGGTGTAATCTCTATCTTTGGTTTGGCAGGCTGAAGATTCTGAATGGCGGCTTGTGCTGATGCAATTTGAATCTGGTCAAGTATCTTCTTGGATGATCTGCTCCAAGCTGTCTTCCAACCATTCTCATATGCATACGGATCTATCGGAGCGATTAGCTCAACCAAAATCATATTTATAGATTTTTTTCAGGTTCCTTTAAATATTCTTTCGGAATCGTTATATTCTCTTCTTTGAGATTCCTCTCAAGCTAATCCTTAAAACTGAAACAACCATCTATGGTATGTCCGATGAGTTTTTGGTACGGACAGTAGTTAGGTTGATCCTTCTTATCAACATCTTCCGGTTTCCTTGGCTCTGGCAATTTGAACTCTGGCTTCTTCATTAAACTTCTGAACATCTTTGACACGGCTTCGTCCTTGAAGGAATATACCCTACTCATGCGCTATGCAAGTGACAGACCCTGTCTACCATCTGCTCTGTACGGTCTCCTCTGGTATGACTGCTGACCAGACTGACTAGACTGCTGAACCTGCTGCTGATGCGGCTGGACATGTTGCGACGGCTGTGAGGAACTGTGATGAGACTGCTCGACCTGAATCCTCATCGACTGTTTTCCCTTATCGACCATTGCTACTGTTTCGGACTTCTTTTCGAACATTCTGGTTATCCTGGACTTATCGGTCTTCTCATGAGAATCCATATGCTTGACTTCTTCTTGTAGATTGCTAGCCTTGCTGAGTAGCTTCTCGAAGGATTTGATGGTGAGTCCCTTGAGCATGAAAGCTACTGGCCCATGTATGCTTTTGAGCAAAATCTCAATCGCATGGTGTTCCTGCAGCTGAGGTTCACACTTCATGCTAAGGTTTTTCCACCTCAAAATATAATCCACTAAAGTCTCGTTAGGTTTTTGTTTTTCTATCACAAGATCTCCAATGAAAACGTGGTGTTGTGCTCCAGCAAATCTCTTCACGAACAACTGTTCTAACTCGGAGAATGTTTTCACTGATCCGTTGGGCAACTCGACATACCAATCAAATGCTATCCCTGATTAACTGCTGACAAACTGACGGAAAAACAACGCTTCACTACCCCCGGTGTTGCCACAACTTGCTCGAAAATGTGTTATATGCTGCATGAGTTTTCCAGTCCCGTCAAATATCTTAAAGTTCGGTGCCACAAAACCTTTAGGGTAGGGTAAAACATCGAATTCCTCTGGGTAGGGTCTACCCTTTAAAACCAGTGCACCACCCTTAGACTGAGTTAAGACTTCCCGAACTTGTTCGACCATTTGTTTAAATTTCCTCTCTGGAATGACGCTTTGAGCAGAGTCCCTCTTTTGTTGATCATCTTTGTTAGCTGAGGCAACTTCCTTCCTCTCATCTACGATCTGTATAATTTCTGCTTGGTTGACTTCTGGAGAGGCTACCTGTTGTGGTTGAGATTGTCCTTGAATTGTAGCCATGGTAGCAGCCATCTCCTCCATTCTTTTCTTCATTTGGTTGATTTCTTCGTCTTTCAGGAAGATAGCCTTACGCAGCTCATCCACTGCGTTCCCTTCCACAAGCGGTTGGGCATCGCGCGCAGATGAAGTGGCTTTAGTTTCGATGACATGAATATCCATGAAGTCCTCCTCGAGGTAATCTTCAAAGTTTTCATTTTCATCATCCACAAGGACTTCGTGCTTTCGGGCTAACTCAGAAATCTCGGTCCTGAGTCTCTCAACCTTTTCTTCAATTACTGATTCTTGTATCACCTTAAGATCTGGAAGATTCTGCTGAACATCCTCTATTTGCTCATTCACCCCACTATTAATTGTTATGACAACGCTGAATATTTCATATCTTTATTTTATTTCACAAATCTGCCCCACGGGCTCAACAGAAGGCATTGGTGCAGCAACCTTAGGTACCCATACCCTCTTTTCCGACATTGATGCCTTAAGATGAAGCTTCTCGGTAGAGGCATTGGTATGTTGAAGAGAGGCATACTCCCTACGGTGCAGACCAAGTACGTCATCGGGCGACCTCTTCTCTTTATCTTTCCTTGGGAGATCCCTGTGGATGACGGTAGGCGATACTTTCGGACCTAAACGCGACTTAACTGGTCGACGTCCTACGGGCCTCAGCGCAACATGTGCGTTATCAATGATAGTAGCAGCAGTGCTGACACGCAGTGCTGACACGATTTCCAAGGCGAAATCTGACTGGAATACGGGCTGGAGGTACTTCCACTGATCCCTGATGCTGGCGGACGGACCTGACATTCTTCAAGATTTCCTTCTTCATTTGGGGTGAAACGGCGCATCCCATTCGCTTAAGCAACTCAGCGACAATGCACTTATCTTTGGCAGCCAATCTTTCAAACACTGTGCGAACACTAGTGATAGGAACAGACTTCTCCCTCCCCTCACCACGACCATGAGGTAATGGTAAAGCAGCGGCGATCCTGTGAACACTCTCATCCCCGGAGGTATTTATCAACGGATGAAACCTATTTCCACGTAGGAGAGGAGATGTTTCAGGCAATCCAAGTTCCTCCTGGTGAGGAGTCTCATCAACTGGGGCTATCTCTGTAGCCTGGGCCCTGACGACCCTCTGAATCTTTCGATTATGATTTCTTCTTTGCGACTTGGTCGGCGGCACGGTCCTCGAACTAGAACCAATCTCGAATACTGACAGCGAGACTGTAAATGCATCGACTGAATTCTCTTCAATTAAGACTTCCTTTCCTTTAGAGAACGGTACAACGGGCGCAGTAACAGTGAATCCAGCGGCAGTAGGTGTAATTACTCTCGAACGGACGGATGAAGGGATGACTGACTTAACGGACGTCGGGGCGGCGGCGATCTTTGTTTTCTTATAAGAAGGGAAGTCCTGGTGACAGTTCAGGTCAAACCCGGCAGGAGGCTCTTGAACTTCAGGAGGAGCAACCTTCATGACGACGAATGGAGCCTTTCCAAGTACGATTTCCAACTCATCAAATCCAGGGGCGACATTGCGGGCCTCTCGGCCGGTGGGCAAGTTGCAGGAGAAAGTAAGAGTTGGGAACTCCATCGTAGCAGCTTCAAAAAGAAACTTCTGAGGGTCAGTATCGACCAATACCTTATCATTTTAGCGCGGACACTAAAAAAAACGAAGGTCGTTCTGTGAATTGGGTACACATTTTCCTTATTATTAGTTGTTTTTATCTCGTAAATTTTAAGATGTGTTTTTCAAACTTATCATTTGCTTAGCAATTATAATATTGAGATATTTAATTAAAACAAACGATTAAAAGACGTAACAATTTGGCTCAATTTGCAAGTAGCAAACTAAACCAAAAAAATACGAGGAAAAGATAAAACTGAGGACCTAGTGCGGGACCTACACAACGTACAATGTCCAGGTGGAGCTAGTCCACCAACACACCTANATGCACCACCCTTAGACTAGGTTAAGACCTCCCGAACTTGTTCGACCATTTGTTTAAATTCCCTCTCTGGAATGACGCTTTGAGCAGAGTCCCTCTTTTGTTGATCATCTCTGTTAGCTGAGGCAACTTCCCTCCTCTCATCTACGATCTGTATAATTTCTTCTTGGTTGACTTCTGGAGAGGCTACCTGTTGTGGTTGAGATTGTCCTTGAACTGTAGTCATGGTAGCAGCCATCTCCTCCATTCTTTTCTTCATTTGGTTGATTTCTTCGTCTTTCAGGAAGATAGCCCTACGCAGTTCATCCGCGGCGTTCCCTTCCACAAGTGGTTGGGCGTCGCGCGCAGAAGAAGCGGCTTTAGTTTCGATGACATGAATATCCATGAAGTCTTCCTCGAGGTAATCTTCAAAGTTTTCATTTTCATCATCTACAAGGACTTCGTGCTCTCGGGCTAACTCAGAAATCTCGGTCCTGAGTCTCTCAACCTTTTCTTCAATTACTGATTCTTGTATCACCTTAAGATCTGGAAGATTCTGCTGAACATCCTCTATTTGCTCATTCACCCCACTATTAATTGCTGTGACAACGCTGAATATTTTAGATCTTTGTTTTATTCCACAAATCTGCCCCACGGGCTCAACAGAAGGCATTGGTGCAGCAACCTTAGGTAACCATACCCTCTTTTCCGACGTTGATGCCTTAAGATGAAGCTTCTCGATAGAGGCATTGGTATGTTGAAGAGAGGCATACTCCCTACGGTGCAGACCAAGTACGTCATCGGGCGACCTCTTCTCTTTATCTTTCCTTGGGAGATCCTTGTGGATGACGGTAGGCGGTACTCTCGAACCTAAACGCGACTTAACTGGTCGACGTCCTACGGGCCTCAGCGCAACAGATGCGTTATCAGTGATAGTAGCAGCAGTGCTAACACGGTTTCCAAGGCGAAATCTGACTGGAATACGGGCTGGAGGTACTTCCACTGATCCCTGATGCTGGCGGACGGACCTGACATTCTTCAAGATTTCCTTTTTCATTTGGGGTGAAACGGCGCATCCCATTCGCTTAAACAACTCAGCGACAATGCACTTATCTTTGGCAGCCAATCTTTCAAACACTGTGCGAACACTGGTGATAGGAACGGACTTCTCCCTCCCCTCACCACGACCATGAGGTAATGGTAAAGCAGCGGCGATCCTGTGAACACTCTCATCCCCGGAGGTATTTATCAACGGATGAAACCTATTTCCACGTAGGAGAGGAGATGTTTCAGGCAATCCAAGTTCCTCCTGGTCAGGAATCTCATCAACTGGGGCTATCTCTGTAGCCTGGGCCCTGACGNCAGGAATCTCATCAACTGGGGCTATCTCTGTAGCCTGGGCCCTGACGACCCTCTGAATCTTTCAATTATGGTTTCTTTTTTGTGACTTGGTCGGCAGCACGGTCCTCGAACTAGAACCAATCTCGAATACTGACAGCGAGACAGTAAATGCATCGACTGAATTCTCTTCAATTAAGACTTCCTTTCCTTTAGAGAACGGTACAACGGGCGCAGTAACAGTGAATCCAGCGGCAGTAGGTGTAACTACTCTCGAACGGACGGATGAAGGGATGAATGACTTAACGGACGTCGGGGCGGCGACGATCTTCGTTTTCTTATAAGAAGGGAAGTCCTGGTGACAGTTCAGGTCAAACCTGGCAGGAGGCTCTTGAACTTCAGGAGGAGCAACCTTCATGACGACGAATGGAGCCTTTCCAAGTACGACTTCCAACTCATCAAATCCAGCTCCAAATTTGATCTTAGGGGCGACATTGCGGGCCTCTCGGCCGGTGGGCAAGTTGCAGGAGAAAGTAAGAGTTGGGAACTCCATGGTAGCAGCTTCAAAAAGAAACTTCTGAGGGTCAGTATCGGCCAATACCTTATAATTTTAGTGCGGACACTAAAAAAAACGAAGGTCGTTCTGTGAATTGGGTACACATTTTCCTTATTATTAGTTGTTTTTATCTCGTAAATTTTAAGATTTGTTTTTCAAACTTATCATTTGCTTATCGATTATAATATTGAGATATTTAATTAAAACAAACGATTAAAGGACGTAACAATTTGGCTCAATTTGCAAGTAGCAAACTAAACCAATAAGATACGAGGAAAAGACAAAACTGAGGACCTAGTGCGGGACCTACACAACGTACAATGTCCAGGTGGAGCTAGTCCACCAACACACCTATCGGGGGTCCGACCCACACAAAAATAAAGTCCTAATGAACTTCTGAACCTCTCTGTTCAAAGGTGATCGAACAGACGGTCTTGAAGTCCAAAAGAGTTGACCATACTTACCCAAGAAAGAAATGGGTGAAGCGTGTCAACGGAAGAAGGGTAATTCGGTTCATGAGGGACATGAACACATTACCGATGTATGAAGATAATATTCCCTGATTTTAAATGGAGAGAGAAGCTAATCCCCAATGGAGTTGTCAGAATCTGTCGGCAGCTAAAAGGGGGAAAGTTTTTAAAAAAAATCTTTTCTTTTGTGAGTGATTCGTTCAAAAGTTGTCAGTAAGAAGCTGTCGGTCGCTGGAAGTGATGTCCCGTCTCCCGCTTCGGAATGACGTTTAATTTACATACATATATAATTTTAGAAAAATATGAAATCAAACTGACCTCATATTTTTCACGGTTTAAACGAAAGAGCGTTCTACCTCAAATCCTGTATGTATCCCGAGGGATAAACACAATACTTGAGGATGAGACTCGATCAAATAAATTAGGAAATTTATGACATCCATTCGGTCTGCGAAACCGTTTTGTTTGCCGACAAGTTTCCCTATTTAATACAAAGAATTAAATAGGATTTATTTTAGACTGGGTTCGGAAAAACTTCATATAAGGGCAAACCCCTATAGTTAATTACATCTTAGATGACCGAAGTCACCTAAGAAAACTCTCGATAAAAAAATCAGGGAATACTATCTTCAAAGGAGTCAAAAGGATAGAATTTTTCAACGAAATCGGACGAAGATGTGTGAAAGGGGAAATGCTCGAACTTGGAACGATGTTGAGGAATCCAAATGAAGAGAAACTAAGGGAGACCACAGATCCAGAGGAGAACCCCAATGACTTCCCAGTCTATCCTATGATTTGGCTTCAGTTTCGAGAAAAAATTATTAAAGTGTTTCATCCTGTCAATTTTATTTAATTAGGACTTATATTTGCGTGACATTGTCACACAAATCGCCTGGAAGATATGAGGGTTTACGTCATATCAGACGACGACCTCGAAACCTAGAACGAGTCAGGGCTTAAATCGTACAACAGAGCTATACGAATGCCTAAGGAAAATGTAGAGGATTTATGTTGCGCTAGACAAACAACCTCGAAATCCTATGGCTTGTTGTTTAATTTCTAGGAACGGAATGATTTTGTTGGGGAAGACATGTTTTGCTGTTGAAGATGGTCGTGCTGCCCACCGCGCTAGCTCGAAGCTCGCCGACGTGACGAGTTTAAGTTTTCTAGGATGTCAGTTATAGTGTCAAATCAAACGGCTTTATGATTGTATTCCTCTAAACATCCTACATAAAAAAGAAATATGTTTAAAACTATATAATATAAAGTGTGCAGTACAGAGCAAACAGTAAGATGCATATGAAACAATAACAAGTAGCAATATGAATAGTATAACATGCTATACAGTACGGTGGCAGGTAGCAATGGAAATAATATAACATGCCGTACAGTACAGTAGCAGGTAGAAGCAGAAATGACATAATCATGCTGTACAGGAAGAGCAATAGCAGGTAGAAAACATGAATAATATGACATGCTTATACAGTACAGTAGCAGGTAGAAGCAGAAATAACATAATCATGCTGTACAGGAAGAACAGTAGCAGGTAGAAAACAAGAATAATATGACATGCTTATACAATACAGTAGCAGGTAGAAACAAAAAAATGAAGTACTGAAAAAAATGTAAAGCAAACCTGTTCGCCCGTAAGATCCGATGTTCCTTAAGTATAGCAAACCTAAATGCATCTCGAAAGCAAAGTCCGGAAGAAAAACGTCATCCAAGAAATCCGAGAAAAACGGAAAACTCGAGAAAATCAACGAGAAGAGACTCGAGTAAAAGAAAATCCTAAAAAATCCTAGAGAAATCCCTAAAGAAAGGAAGAGTAACACGAGTGCCCTATCCCAAAGCTTCGATAAAACAAAACAAAGAAAAGTTTGGATGAGGGGGACCGCAAGCACTCGTATGGGGCTAGGCTCAGCTATGTATTTATACTCGAGGGTCCACAAAGGCTACTCAGTCACCCGAATGTATAGAACCCGCCACTCGTCTAAAAGTGTGTCTTGAACCTCACTTAGAGGGCTATTTCCCAGACTAAACAGGTATTCGTCGGGTGGACAACCAGCTTTAAAGCACGTTTTATGTTTTTAACATGCATACAAATTTTTAACATGCAAAGAAGAGTTATCAATTTTTGTTTCGTAGAAAAGTATGTTTTTTTTTTGCTTGAAAATGGTTCGTCAAAACTTATAATTTTCTTTTTTTAGAAATTTTCGTTTTCCACGAGTCGATCACACTGTCGGGCGTGAGACTGTCAATCATCTGAGGAAGTTCGAGCCAACTCCCGCTAGACTTATGTCGGTGAAGGATACCATATCTCATTGTTCATCAAATGTCTGGATCTTGATTTTATAGGATAGGACATTTTTCTGCTCTATCTTCGGTGTGCCTTTATCATCAACGCCGTACGCCCCAAACGACTACTTGCGACATTGTTTGATGGTTTCACGTATAGCAAAAGGCTATACGTTGACACTTATGCATCGGACATAAGCATCGAAAACCGAACCACGAAGTAAGAAAAGAAAAGAACAAAAATGGGGTGAGAGAGAGGAGGCACCGATCCATCTAAAATACCAAAAAGGAGATTTGATTAGTTCTCAAAACTCGTATCGAAAAGACCTGAAAAAATAGGGCCCAAGGTCTTTCCTAACAAACATAAAGGGCAAGCTCGCGCTAATTTCCCAAACCCCAAAGATATAGGATTGATTAAGTCCACCAAATGCTTTTCCAAAATGAGGTTTAAAATCTCCCAAACTTCAAAAGAAAGTGACCTTGGGGAAACCACCACCGATATTTCCAAACTCATACCAAAATCAAAATTCTCTTACTTTCAGATTAATAGATAGTCTCATACATTAAATAAACACGAAATCTTCCCATAAAATCACATAAACGCTCACGACCAGGGTCAATAGAGAGGAGGAAGCAGCCACCAAGGCTCTCGGCCAAGGCAAGGAACGGAGGCAAAAGAGGTTCACGGCTAAAGCAAGGGACAACTGCCAATGCCCATAACCAAGGGCAGCCCAAGAGACAACAAGTAAGACTTACGGTTAAGGCAATAAAGAGCCCAGAAAAGAACTGTTAAAGCTCATGATTTAAGGCAATAAAGAGCAGCTGCTAAAGCCCACGACCAGAGACAACCCAAGGCACAAGTAAGGCCCACGGCTACAGCAACCCAGGGCACAAAGGGGCTCACGACTAAGACAACCAAAAGAACCACCAAGGGCTACAATGCTTTCTTGGCAAACATAAGAGGATAACTAAAGCGAATATAATTTTTGGGATGACAAACTTAATCCACCAATAACATTCAAGTCAATCAAGCCTAGCAAAAATGACCAAATCACATCCAACAACCTCTAATAGGCCTCACGGGTAAGGACCGAAAGGGGAGGCAAAGAGGGTCAACCGAACTCCCAAACCAAGACTCACATCACCCCAAATTAGAATCTGGCAAAATCAAAGCTGAACCACAACGCAAGCTCAAACAGGGTCATCCCAAAGATAAGATCAAACCCAACAAGGTCTAAAACCGCAATCATCAAATGGCCAAAATAGAACCACCACAATCCAAAATCGAGCCCAGCAAGGGCCAAAACAAACAAAGCCACACCCCAAATCAGCCTTAAACCGAGCCCAACAAGGACCAAAACCAAGCCCAGCAATATTAAAATCCAGGCTTCCATAAAAATTAAAGTTCTAGCCATTTCAAGCTAAAACCAATCCAAAACCGAGCCACAGCTAAGGTTCGAATTCAGGTCATGACAAAATAGTAGAAAGAAAACATTTCCATACCCCTGAGACATCGAAATATAGAAACGACACATGCTTTACACAAGAACAACTACAGAATTATCCCGAATCAACATAAATTCATTCACCACACGTATATTTGATCCAAAACACC